>BQNB010154482.1:0-14020 GCA_026074375.1 Tanacetum coccineum | reverse complement strand
TAAATTAGATGTCTTGTCTAAGTTTATGTTGTTTTGTACTTATGTTAATACTCAGTTTAAATGTGAAATCAAGTCGTTTTAGTGTGATCATGGAGGTGAATTCAACAACCGTGCCTTACATGCATTATTTGCCTCTGAAGGTATTCAGTTTCGATTTTCTTGTCCTAAAACCTCCCAACAAAATGGAAAGTCCGAAAGACTAATTCGCACCTTCAACAATCTCATTTGGACCATACTTTTTCAAGCAAATCTTCCACCTACCTTTTGGGTAGAAGCTCTCAATATGGCCATTCACCTATTAAATTTTTTAACATCCACTCCCATTAACAATGAAATACCTTATACCCGCTTGTCTGAAACAAACCTAGACAATAGCCTTTTGCGCACCTTTGGGTGTTTATGTTACCTTCACCTTCACACTAATCACAAACTTAAACCACTCGCTACACCTTCAATCTTTTTAGGACAAGCTTCCAATCATCATAGGTATCTTTGTCTTGAATTAAGCACAAATATAAAAATTATCTCCCGCCATGTTACCTTTGATGAAACAGTCTTTCCATATGGCTCTATCCAACCCACCTCGACGCCTAACTACACATTTTTGGATGACTCACCCGATATAATCACTCAACCCATTCGTTCCACTCCTATTGCGCCACCTACTCTTCTCCAACCTGAAGTTGCACCTATCACACCCACGCCCCATAACACTCCGATTGATACTCCAAATCATACAGCGCCTAATAGTCCCCAATCTCCAACCGCGACCCAAAATCAAACCAGAGCCCAACCTACACCTACTCCAAATGCGGCCCAAAACCAACAAGTAACCCAACAACTTCAAATTCTGGACCCCTTTCAAACACTAACCCGAACCCTGTTTCGATTCATCCTATGGTCATACGTTTCTGTGTCGGGACTAATCTTCCTACTTAACGTCTCAATCTTTATGTGTCTTCAATATCTCCTTTACCTAAATCTTATCGGGATGCGTTTAATGATCCAAATTGGAAAAATGCTATGAATGATGAATATCATGCACTTATTAAGAATAACACTTGGACTCTTATGCCTCGGCCAACGGATGCAAATATCGTCCATTGTATATGGTTGTTTCGTCATAAATATTTGGCAGATGGCACTCTTAGTCGCTACAAGGCTCGTCTTGTGGCGAATGGTAGTACCCAACTAGAGGGTGTTGATGTTGATGAGACATTTAGTCCGGTTGTTAAATCGGGTACTATTTAGTCTGTTCTTAGTTTGGCTGCTTCTCGACATTGGCTGATTCATCAGTTTGATGTCAAAAATGCTTTTTTACATGGTGATTTGTCTGAGATGGTTTATATGCATTAGCCTCCAGGGTTTTGGGATTCTGCACATCGTGATTATGTGTGTTTATTACAGCAGTCTCTTTATGGGCTCAAGCAGGCCTCTCGGGCTTGGTTTTAGTGTTTTGCATCTTGTATCACACGTGTTGGTTTTCATCATAGTCGTTGTGACTTATCTTTATTTATATACAGACATGGGATGAATATTGCTTACTTGTTATTATATGTTGATGATATTGTGCTTACGGCTTCTTCTCAGGCTTTCTTATAGCAGATTATTACTTCCTTACATCAAGAGTTCTCTATGATAGATTTGGGTTCTCTTAATTACTTTTTGGGTATTTCTGTTACACGGGATTCTTCAGGGATGTTTTTGTCTCAGAAGAAATATGTTGTTGAGAAAGAGTCGATCAAAGCACGGCTCTCTTGTGGAATGTGATTACATTTCTCGTATGCTTTTCTAAGATCTTCTTTAGTTGTGCATGCATTATCAAATTGCAAGGCTAAATTCAGAATCGCTTTCTGATGAACCATATCTTCGTCAATTTGTTTTTGAACCAAAGCTTGGATTTCATCGTCGCTATGTGTTATCGAACAAGCCATTTAAAAAAGATAATGAAATTGTATAAAATATGTGTTTTGTGATTAAAAATGGTATAAAAAGTGAGATTTTATAAGTGAATGGGGGATTGTTTATTTTTTTTTAAATAAAAATATAAAAGAAAGAGTTGATTTTTTTAAATACTAAATCTTTATCCAATTGTAAGGTCGTGCAGAAGACCCTAACTTTGCAAATGTTGGGGGTGACCAGGTCTTGCTTCGGTCGGCGTAGTGGGGTGACCAGGTCCCTTTTATTGTCACATGGGACGACCGACCGCAAAAGATCGTCCCATTACGTGTTTAGCTAATGTAATTTTCAAATTTGAAATCAAACAACTACTATTCCAACGGATACTATTCGAACTATATGTTTTAAAACTAATATGTGTTGTATTTTTAAATTCCGTCAAGTTCATGTTTTTTATTTCCGTAATTTTTTTCCGTCTTTTCTTCCGTGTATTTTTATTTTCGTATTTTAATTTTGTAAAATGTTTAATTATTAATGTAATGTTTTAAAAAAAAATTATTCGTTGTCATCTGCGGTCACCACTACATGTGTTTGGTCATTGTGTGGTCTAAGAGAGAGAAAGCTGAGTTAGCGCTGACGTGACGATGTCCTCTGCGGTCACCACTACATTCAGTCTTAGGGCGGTAACGAACGGATTCGCTAAATGGTTGTGAGGCCATTTATGAGGGCGGCGTTCATCTGTGTTTTTGAAAAGATGTTAGATGGATTATGATATGGGTAATAGAAGTTGTAAAAGTAGAAATGAAAGGTTATGGATGTAGGAATATGATATATGTTATATAGTAAGTTATAACTAAAATAATTGTTAAATTAGTTAGTAATTTATTTTTGAAATATTTTTTTCGGATTCCTTTTTACATGATACTACTTATCTAAGTTAGAGGAAAAATGTGCATGATAAAATATAATATTTAAATCATGTGTCCTTTTTGGTCATTTTAAATGTTGTGTTATAAGATAATTTGATTTGCCAAACACTAAAAAAACTGATTATCTGATTATTGTCTTATCAAACAGCATAATCAAACACAAACACTATATTTTCAAAACACGTTTTATAACAGCTGATTATCTGATTTTTCATTTTCAAAACGCATAATCTATTTTCAATCAATGCCATCTCAAACCTCCCATAAAGAGCATGTAAAGTGCATGTAGAAAATTCTTAAACGAGTTTAATTGGTTGAAAACATAAAGTGTAATAAGTAACTATAAATGAATTTGAAGACGTAGTCAAATTGAAGCTGCTTCTAGAGCAACAAAAGCTAATATCAAGACCAACACGACTTATAGCAATGGGATGCACAAAAGAGCCAAATGGGTGACCAACAGTACACAGTGGAACCAATTGGAAGATTATTAATAAATAACACAAATAAAACCATTTGGGATGTTAATTTGTTTGTAATACACATTTTATAATTTTTGAAAAAACCCGATGCGTGCACGAGGATTATTACTAGTTATGTATAAAGACGAATGTGTCAATTTTGAAAAAAATAATAATTAAAAAGAGAGATACATATTTTGATGGATTAAATATCCTGCTCAAACCTAGCCAAAATCTATGTATATTAAGAAGTGTCGAAACATCGAATTTTGCTGAATAAAGTTATCGGCGTCTTGTTTTGAACTGGTTTATTAAATCTTAATTTTTTTCTTGGTCACACAATCGGTTAACACAAATTAAATCTCGGGATGAGATTTCATTAAGGGGTAGGTACTTTAACAACCGGCAATTTTTGGAATTTTTAAATGACTATTTTACCCTTTGACTTTTCGGGTCCGACTTAACTTTTTGACTTTTGATCTTTTATTGTCACATAAAAACGATTACCGCGTAACCGGTAATTTTTCGGAACATATTTAAATAATAAATCATATTTATTATTACGTATCTCTCATGTGCAAATTATTATTTTTTACTTATTTGACTTGAAAACGAGAAGATATATGTTATTCCTAAGTTGACTTATCAAAAATGACCCGCTAAATCACGTTTTCACGACCCGGACTCTAAAACAATTTGATGTAAAACGACATTCCGGACAACTTTTTAGTTTTGCCCGAGACCCGAAAACAAGCAGAAAATGACTGAAATACCCTCGCAAAATTTTAGAAACAAGAACAACGCGTACAGACACAAAAATAATTAAATTATATTTAATTATCACTTTTTATTAAGTAAAAATATTTAATAAATTATTTATCATATTATTCAGAAACGTTTGTTAAAAACGCAAATGTTCGAGTCAAAGTTGTATTTTTACGAACAAAGTTTACCCGAGACACCCAATGCCTACCAAATAAATAATAAACATTTTAAATAAATTTTATAAAACGTTTATCAAAACTAGTCATGTAAATACCCATATTTCATGGAAAAATCATTTGGAACGCAATGGCGCAAGTTTCGTGTTTTAAATCATCCGTTAACTAGCTTAAACGTGTCCCGAACCATTATTTAACAAAAGTTACACTTTTGGTCCCCGTGGAAATATTTTCACCATTAACCCTAAACTACATTAAACTTGCCACATTGTTTTTGAAACTTTCTACTAAAAATACATAACATATTAGGGTTTCCTCATATTTTCCTAACCCTAACACACACACACTCCCCCTATTTTCCTTTTTCGGCGCCCACTCCCACATCTGGCCAGATTCCGGCCAAACTCCGGCCATAGCCACGTCGCCACCTTCATCTCCATCTCCACGACACCACCGCAACCATCACCACCACAACGCAACGACCATCACCACGCAGCCACCACCGTCGCCATCAACGCCACCACCAGCCGCCACTCGTCACTACACTATCCACCTCACCACCGCAACCAACACTTCCCCACCTTAAGGCCACCATCGTTAACACGGCTACTGCCATAGCCGACACCATCACCCGACCACCACAGCCACCTCGTCACCACAACCGCGACGCCACCACCATTGCTGTACAACCACCAAAGGATGCGTTTGGATCTGGTTTAGCACCAAAGGGTGTGTTTGGATCTGGGTTTTGCACCTAGTGGTGCGTTTGGTCTAATAATAGAACCAATGGTGTGTTTGTTTCGCGTTTAACAGCCTAAGAGGGCGTTTGGTTTTGCTCTCAACCCACAAGGGTGCATTTGGTTGTTCGTATCACACCAAAGGGTGCGTTTGGTTGTTATAAACACCACTAGGGTGCGTTTGGCTTAACAGAAAATGTATAGGGTGCGTTTGGTTTTGATAGAAGCACTACGGGTGTGTTTGGTTTGATGCGAAACAGCCTTTAAGGCGTGTTTGATTTATAAAAATCGCCTAATAAATATATTGCAAGTTTTGGTAAAATATAAAAACCGGATTAAATGGTGGTTAATGGTTAAATAAATGTGTTATATATTATTTTTGTTTTTGTGTTTTATAATCTTAAGGGCGTGTTTGGTTTTACTTACTTTGTCATTTGTTGATTTTGTTTAGATATATATTAAAACGAGGGGGTATTTTGCAATACGGATTGATTGAAAAGGGAAAAACATTGGATTTTGTAAAAAAGGGAAACGTCTTATAAACGAAAAAGTCATGCCGAAATTTCTATAAATTTCTTTACTTAATAATTTGCACTATAATTTTTATTATCTTAAAGATCCGATAAAAGGACATGGTTATAAAAGTCTTATGAATTATTAAATTGTAATTATACAATGACCCGGTAGATAAACTAAAACTATACTTTTACAAACGGGATAACTATTTTAGCTAAAACTGTCAAGGAAACGAAATACTAAATTATAAAGTATTATTTTATAAGGAAATGTAATAACTTTTGTAAAATCTTTAAGGACCTCAATTATCTAATTCAAAACTTTAAAACGTGTGTTTACTTATATGCAAGCACTCTTTGTTAATTTATTTGGTGATTTCCGAACACGTGTCGAATCCTTTTGTTTCAATTCTTTTTCTCACATTTCTTATATAATACTTGCAAGGTATTATATACCTCGATTATTTATTTGATTGGTTTTCTTTGTTATATAATTCACGGTATGAATTATATACTCGGTTATTTTTTATATGTAATATATACGGAATATATTACATACTTTGTGTTTACTTTTCGATTTATTTTATTTAACCAACCACCAAATTATTACAACTTTAAATCTAAATCTTTTATCAACGTGTCGCGTTGATGTAATCATCCATCAGAAAACCCAAATACATTATCCTAGGGATCCTTGGTTAGAGGGTCATAGCCGTTAAGATAACCCGCAACTCCTTGGTCGCGCCGTTCGTTTTCGTTTGTGTCTGGGCTTTATTGTACACTTCTGCTATCGTTCTTCATCATCGAGGTGAGTTTAAGCCCATTTTTCACTGGTTTTTACAATTACTTTTCAAAAATCTTGGGGGGAATACATTTGTCGTTACATTTGGTTACACATTCAATTTACAATCTCTTTTACATAATTGATTGCATTACTTGATTTCGTTAACTTGGTTTACATAAACGTTTACAACATTGTTACATACTCATTTTATCAAACTCGGTTACTTGGAGGTATATCACACTCTTTATACTTATGGATTTAACGTATTTAATCTATTTATGAAATTACAATGGTTATTTCTTCATTGGGACCACCATTCCATGATTCTATACTGTAGTTAAGTATGGTGTGTTTTATTTCTAAAAGATTATTCTTAGTATTTTTATATTCGATTGGTATAAACTTAGGATACCTCTCCGATATTAAGTGTTTCTGTTAAATTTAGTGTTTTTGGTTATCATTTCCTATTTACGTGTTTGCCTAAGTAGCGATTAGACCATCTCTTGCCCGAAACTATATGAACTGTTAATTACAGATTGTAAGCGTGAATGTTATGAATAGATCTATTGGGACTAATTATCTCTATCCGGGTGAGTAGCGCTCACTACCCACGGGGCTCCTGATAAACGGATATATATCATGTCAAATCTCATTGGTGTCTCCCCTCCTGGTCGACACCTGGCTTAGGCAGAATACATTGGCATATTATTTGTACACAATTTTAGCTTCTTTGTGTCATGAGTTTAGCGCAACAGTAGATGCATTTTATGTGATACTGTATCTGTTATAGTAGTCACATACATTTTAGAAATCTTGTGGTCCACACTACCTTGTTGAACATTACTATTTCTAAACACTTTTCATTATACTGTGGTGAAGCACTAGACAATATACTCTTTCGGTGCTACATTTACACTTACATTTTTGCGACTATTATAAAGATTGAAATGGTCATGCATACATTATAAATCTTTTGATTTCAACATTTACATATACAAAAATCTATGAACTCACCAACTTTATGTTGACACTTTTAAGCATGTTTTTCTCAGGTGAATTAGATGCTTGGCTTACTTGATGTGCATTGGAGTCTAAATTGACAAGATTTCATTTATGGATTTCTACTTACATACAAATGATCAAATCTCGTTTTATTGCTTTCAAGCTTTTCATTGTGATGCAATTATGGGACAAATGTTATATCAATTTCAAGAAAATCAACGAGATTACTTTTCAAACGACACATTTAGAGGTTGTTCTCTTGTATCTTGTGCTGTTGTACTATGAAGTACGCCCCTGGACATATTTCTGTTGCGACACATTTTTAGGGGTGTTATAGGTTGTCACCAACAATTTGACATAACTTTATCTTTGGTTCTTACTTTAGCATTGACAATGTCTGTTTAGACCTTTTAAAAAAGATCCAAGTGTCCAGTTAAAAAACTAAAATTTACGCACTTTAAATTGTTATAAAAAACAAAGCATCAACAATTTACCTAAACTAATTACAGCATATCACCTTATTTTATGGTGCACAACATCAGGCATGTCTTGTTCTTTCAATCCTGTGAACTCGTCTACACACAACTTTATCTGACCATTTATGTGTTTAGCAGTTGATGCACCCCCTCCTATGACGCCTCTTATTTCAGCTACAATTTTAGCAACGACTCTTCTTCCCTCATGTTTCAGTGTTCACTGCAGATAGTGTTTCAATGGGTGACAAACCAATATTCTCCTCAAGGGCTATGCATACAACATCCAAAGCGTCGGCAAAAGAGCAATGGCATACTGTCCAACCAAAAAAATTAGAGCCGCATAGTGGATGTTTATATAAATGATATAAGCAGAAATGAACATAAGTTGAACAAAGGTAATAGATCACTAACAATAGTAGAAAACATATATTTTTCACTATAATATGATACACGTACGTAAGTTATATTCAATGTATGTTCGATGACAATTTAAGGCGTGTTTCTTATTACATACTTGTGGCTCGTGCTTATATAACTTTTCTGGAGTAAACACATTATTGGTGTAAAGGGTATTTTAGTTTACCTGGAAAATGGCAACGACCTTGTATGTTGTTGGAATAGCTACGGACTCGACTTCGCCATTTTAAGAGTTAACTTTCTAAAACATATAATGAAATGCAAGTTACTTATCATCGATTATGTTGATATTAAATTAATGAGTTTATAGTGTAGCCTATGAAAGGGAACATACCTCAACTTGGCTTTCAAGTCAGTGAGAAATGAAAATTTCAGTTGAACATTGAAAGATAATAGAAATTGATATTGATTGGATTCCTTTCATTACATAACAAAGCATGTCTATTTATAATAGAACATAGCTTTAGGAATAAGCTACTAAACCCTAGATCTAATGGACCTCAAGCCCACAATGGCTTGGGCTAATAATTTATGCGTCTAACAAACATATCTTTCCTTTAAGCCCTCCGTGACAACAATATCGCATGTAGTAGAACACCACCACAATCACATTTATTAACCCGGTCTGACAGTTCTATAACTTCAACATTCTTCAATGCTCGAATTGTAGTCGTGTTCGCATCTACAAAAGAAAATAAGGAAATGGTTATTCACCCTTCAGTTGCATGCCAAAACTCTCTTCTTATACCTTATGTACATAAAAATACCAACAAACCTATTTTAAACTGGCAATATCCAAACGGGTCAGACAGGCAAACATGTAAAACTTGTCAAAAGTGTCATAGATATTTATTAACATGCTTAAACCTTCTCTGTTGCTTTATTAAAAGAATTTTTCAGATTCACAAAGTAGCTTTTTTAACATTTTTAATCTTACGTAATATAATATCAATTATTAAACATAGAAAAGAATAAACGTCGATGTGTTTGGAACCGCGTTTATAATAATTATTGTTATTCCCATTATCGAAATCTGTTTTTGACGTGGCGGCTAACCATTGGTTTAACTGCAGTCCAAGTGATTCACCATTTCGAGAATTGTGGACATTTATACCCCTGCATAGCATGGCTCACCACTTGCAAACCAAGAAAGTAAAAATAATAAGCTACATGCCATTGTACGTTTCGTTTGACGATAATATTTTATGGACTTTTGTGAGCTTTAGTATCTAAGTTATAAAGGAATAATGCTAATTTTATGAAAGTTGAAAAAAAAACTTGAAGACATATGTTATCATCTTGTTAAAATGTGTCACTAAGTGAAAAATTCATCAAATCAACTACTGACTAGTGATGTTTTTGCCTCTGAAGGGATCAATAAAACGTTGCCAAAGTGTGAAATAATTAACTTTTCTTTCTCTTCCCCATATCCCTCGCTCAACCTTCTCCTTCCATCAACTGCAAGAGACACATTGGTTTACCGAATGTGAGTGAATTCCGGCAGTAGCAAGATCAGCTGAAACCATTTTAGACCCTTCAGACGCTGCCTTAGCGCGATAGTATTTCACAATTAGAAGCTTTGGGAAAACGAATGCGTATAGAAAACACAAAGTAGCTTGAAAATTGTACATATCGAAAAAACAAAACTGCATTTGCATTCTCAATTAGTTCTAAGAAAGTTATATCGCTAAGAAAACCAACATGAAAACGATAAACGCAAAATAACCTACTTGCTCCCTTTCATAAACCATTTTGTGAACTATCAAACATGCCTTTGGTAATCTTCCTCAAACCCGAGGTAATAATTCCCGATGCAGCAAGACTCGCTGGAAATGACTACAAAGATTCCAACAACAAAATAATTATCATATAACATAGTGAAAAAAATATTCAATTAGAAGACTAATGAACACCAAATGAATTAATAAGAACGCCAAAAAGAAAAGTCACAAGAGGCATACAAACTCCATTACCGACGGCTCCAATCGTACCAATAAACGTCAACATGTATGATGTTCGTCTAGATACATATCAAACAAATAACCCTCAAATGTATATTAATATATATAATAAAATACATATACGTATACGTAAGCTAAATATCATACAAATTATTCTTAGGAAAGAATAATAAGTAATCAACACGGGTATCGTTCTCCTCGGTGAGAGGTGAATGGAAATTCACGTTTATGTCGAGAATCAAGCTTGATTATCATAAAAGATTAGGGTTTGGTTTCATTTCTAATAACACAAATGGAAAGTAAACTTAAGGCACGCTAATCTAAAAAGGAACAATTAAAACATTAAGCATTAAAACGATAACGGGAATTTAAAAACGCGACTAAAAACCTAAATTATCAAATTTTAATCCTAAAAATGTAAATTTCAAATCTAAAAGTCCTAAATGTATAAAAATAATTTTTGAAAAAGAAATTATATTTTTTAGACTTTTATTTTATTTTTTATGAATTTAAAACTAATTTAATCTAAAAATATTAAACTAATTTATAAAAATCTGAAAAATTTATGAAAAATACTTTGACTTATTTAAAATCTATGAAAAATAAAACTGGAAAATAAGCTGAAACAGATAAGCAGTTATTAAGCAAATAAGCAAAGAAAACTAAAACTGGTATTAATAATTAATAGTGTGGGGGTCTTATGAAAAAGACCCCAGGGCGCAGTGGTAAGGGTGTTGTGTGTGTGAAGGGGAGGTCACAGGTTCGACCCCTGTGACCTTTCTTTTTTATAAAACATTTTTTTTATTTTTATTTTTGAAAAAGCTATAAAATAAGCAAAAAAAAGAATCTTTAATAAAGGGACTTATAGCTAAAACTTATTAATAAGCTAGATAAACACGAATTAAACTGACAGTTTGCTAAGAAAACTAGATAATACTGGGAGCAATTAAGCAAAGACTGAGTGGGCTTTTTATGATTCAAAGAGCAATAAGAAAACTTAATAAGCTTAACCAGACCTAACCCTAGGCTTAATAAACTCATAAATCAAGAAATAAGCTAAGGTTTTAAACTGAAAAACTTCAAAAAGCTATTAAGGCAGTCTGAACAAAAGAGGCTAGTCAGCCTTAAGCCCTACTTTTGCAGCTTATTTCCCTAGCTTATAAGCTTATATAAAAAGCTAAAAGCTGAAAACAGATGAAGAGTGGGACTTAATAAACACAAATAAACAAGAAACAAGCAAAATGATCTTAAGAATAAGCTAGAAACAAGATCTGAACTAGGCAGTTTTGAAAAGTTAAGAACACTTGATAAGCTAAAACTGTTTTGACCTCTAGACTAAATTAGCAACTAGGAAAAAGCAAATAAGCTAAAACAGACCAAGACCTAAACCTAATAAGCAGAAAAAACTTGAAATAAGCTAAAAAGCATAATAAGGCAAAAAGACATATTGCTAAAAAAAGACTTAAGAGGACTTTAAAAGATTTTTGACACACCTTAAACTAGATTTAAGCTAAAAGAAAAAGCCAACAAACCTAAAACAAATTAAGACTTATATTTAGAGAGCATAATTAAGCTAAACTTAAGAAAATTTGGCACATAAATAAGCTTGAAAACGGACTTGAAAAGGTGGCAGACTACGCTAATCTTTTTGGTTTTTTTTGAAAATTATTGACTATTATGAAACTTAAATTTAAGACTCAATAAGAAAATTTAAAAAAGTAAAAGCTAGAAACAGATTAAGAACAATTTATATTAAGCTTATTGCAACAAAAATAAACTAAGATTAAACTAGAATTTGCTTTCTACAGATCTGCATAAAAAGGACTTATTGCTTAACTGAATTACTACCCTACTAAACTATTTTTGATCCAAAATTCTTAAATTGCCAATTCAACAACAAATGACTCTAAACAGGTTTCCGTTGATGCATTTGAGACTCATATTGACTCAAGCAACTACTACTTAAACAAGCTTTTAAGAAAATTGACAGTTGAGCTTTTTGAGTGAACTAGGACCTGCATACTTGGACATTTGATAAATCATACATTAAAACTTAACTAAACCAACTTTGAGTTTACTAAAACTAATCTTTGGACTAAATTAGAGCTTATTAAGTTTGATTTGTAATCCAAAAGCTGCACAAGCAGTCTTAACTTAAGTTAAAACTACTTGTGCGAAACACCCCTTTAAAATCTTAAAATCAATTTTTAAACTCAAACAGATTCTTAAAAGGCCTAATTTATGAAAACAGGTCATTAACTAAGCATAATAATTAAAAATAAGCAAAAGTTTAGGAACAATAAGCACTTCTTAATAAGCTAAACTAAAAAGCATTTTAAACTACTAATTGGACAGATTAACTGAAAACTTACATTAAACTTATACAGAACTAAAAACTAAATACAATAAGCTAACTAAAGACTGAATGTACTCAAATAAGCAGATTATAAGCAGAAATAAGCAGGCAATAAGCTGAATGAGTAAATAAGCTAAAACAAGAAAATAAGAGATGTACCTTGATCCCAGCTAAACAGGGATTTAAAATGCTCTTAAGAGCTTAAATCTTCAAGCTCTAGCTTGTTTGCACAAGCTAGTAAGGTTCCATAAGCCCATCCAAATCTGGCTTATCTTCCAATAAAAAGCTGAGGTAATTTTGAGGGTGAAATTTAGAGTAAAGTAGCTTAGACAGTAAGTAGAGATTATTGTATCTTAAGTGATGTCTAAGCATATTATAAGCTGAAATTTCATAAAAGTAAAACAAAATTTAAGCACAAGTTTAAATGAAAACTAAAATTTATTAATTCTAAAAGAGTTACAAAGCTTTGAAAGAAAATACAATGAAATAAGCTGAAAAGAAATAAGCTAAAATTAAGCTGCCTACACTACTCTTACTTCTAAGCTACTCTAGATGATCTTCACTGTGTGATTGGCCTTTTATTTATAGTGAACGATAGATGATTCTAGATGTGAGGAGCGTCCCAATCCTTTAATCTCGTCCATCCAAATCAAACCGCCTCAAAACCCAATGATCTTAACCCTTAATTCTTCTACACGTCACATCAACCAATCAAAATGCTCGGGATTGCCAGCGTGGCTTATTGAGTGTCAGACGTGTCAGGAGTGCAAACGCTTTCCGTGTGTCCTTCTAGAAGGAGTTAGCGAGTGAAAGGCGTGGGAGTGAGGGAAATTTACCCATCACTAAATGTGTTGCAGTTAAAAGAATGGGAGGGAGGAGGAAAGATAAACAGTAAAGTTGACATGGTTATAACTTGTTTTGACTTTGACTTGGGCTAGGGAAATTGTTTTGGGCTTAGACGTGGATTTGGGCTGGAAAAAGGGTTTAGGATGGAATGGATTGGATTTAGTTATTTTGGACTTAGGTTTATATAGATACAAAGTTAATGGGCTGACCCGACCCAATAAAATGGGTACGGGTTGGCCCATTAAGGATGTATACGCATTCGGCTTCGATTTCTCGTACTCTTCTCATTCCCGTGCTCGGTTTTATCCGTTTTGCCTTTATTTTTGTCCTTTTATTTAATATCCGTACCTGCAAGACACAATTCACGAAATACACATATACAATGTATTTTTTATGTATTTTTGGTCATTATTGGTCTTTTAAGCTCGTTTTATTAGGTAAAAGATATGTGTATTTAAGCACATACCAAAATCTCCCATACTAAGCTATTGCCGTGTCCTCACGCAATGTCATAAACACACTTAGAAAAATTTCTACTCCCTTAGACTAATTACCTCGAAAAGTAGCTAAGTGTTCATCTAAGGGGATTAAGAAATCACTAGTTTTGAAAAGCTCCCCGTTTTACCATTTTTATGCATTTATTATTAACATTCATACATATCATAACTTTGCGGAACAAGAAACACTTAAAAGGAT
>BQNB010154480.1:0-15511 GCA_026074375.1 Tanacetum coccineum | reverse complement strand
TCTCTCTAAACAACTCACTCTCTTTCTCTTTTCTTGTTCGATTTGTGTGATATATATGTTATGAAGTGTTTATCGGGATCCTACAGTTTTAGGTCACCACGAGTTTAGGGACTCGCTTCAGGAAGTGTTAGGTTTACTGAGTCCTCGGTTTCAGGAATGATGATTTCAGGAACACTTTATAGTTCATGTTCAGGGAGTGGGGTTCAAGGAGTAAGGTTTAGGTTCAGAAGTTAGAACAACTTTCAGTGACTCCATATACCCATTCAGCCTTACGCTAAACACCCACCTTCTATTTACCCATACTGATAAACACCAGTTTTGCTCAGTCCCACTGATTGATTTTCTGATTCCTTTGATCAGCTACAAACCTGTTAACTTCTCGGGTTTAGAGACACTTTGTTCATGAGAACATCCTGTTAGAAACAAGAAAAGTATCGGTCACTTCCAATACTAAATAGTCTAAGCCCGTAAGTTAGTCAAGTAAATAATATGTAAGCTAATATAGCCCAAGGCCCATGGAAAGCCTTAGAAGGCCCATGGCCGGCCATATGTAGCATATAAATACCCTTCTCCATGCCTTGGAGAGGGTGTTGGTTGGTTTTGTATTCTCATTTTATTTATGCATTATATGTTTCTTACTTTCTCTCTCTAGAATACATCATTCCTTCCACTTTCTCTCACTAAGTTCCTACTCATTTCATATCAAAGATTACTTGTATTCTTCAATTGGTATCAAGAGCCATGGAGTGGTGTGTTTAGTTTTTGTGTTTATTGTTTTTGGTTCGAAGTATCTTAAGCAAAAATCGTCCTTTATTTTCTTTCTTTGATTCCAAAGCTTTTATGTACACTAAATGATTATTTACCTTGGTAAATCTGATCTAGTATCTTTATGATATAGGTGTACAAGCTTAGAATCAAGAAAAATACCATTTTTGTTACATTTTTGTGTTCGAAAATCTTATAAAGAGCAAATCTTAAAAACCTTAAAGTTTTCATTTTTTCTTGTTCCATATAGTTTAGTAACCATAGTGTACAAGTTTTTTGCAAAACAATATACCTAAAGGTGTCTTTTTGTGTTTTTAAGTTTTTGGGTTTCGTAGTAGTGGAAGTCGAACAACTGAAGTCGAACAACTGAGTCGAACCACTCAAGTCGAACAACTAAGTCGAACAACTCGAGTCGAACAACTCAAGTCGAACAACTGAGTCGAACAACTCAATTCGAACAACTGACTCGAACAACTCAAGTCGAACAACCTGAGTCAAACAACTCATTTTAAAGGAAATCGAACAACCCCAACTTTATTGAAGCCGAACAACTCGACTTAGTAGAAACCGAACAACTTGAGTACGTTGAAACCGAACAACTTGGCTTTTGTGGAAACCGAACAAATCAAGTTTTTCAAAATTATACGGTTTATTTCATTGACTTGTAAAATCCCGTGAAACATTAACTTGTTTTTCCCGGTTTTGTCAAGAATTGTATAATCCCATGTAGTTTAAAGATTTAAACACTTAAAAGGCAACTTAATTAAACATAATTACTTTCTACCACCGTCCGATCAACCAAGTAATCATTTAATATATAAATTTCTCAATGACAACTCTAGCTGACAAAGCAATTCTTTCGGGTGCTGACAATCGTCCACCAATGCTAGAAAAGGATATGTATGATTCTTGGAAAAGCAGAATGGAACTATACATGTTGATTAGACAAAATGGATGAATGATCCTTGAATTCATTAAAAGTGGTCCACTCATTTGGCCTTCGATTGTGGAAAATAGAGTTATAAGGCCAAAGAAATATTCTGAGTTATCTGCTACAGAAGCACTTCAAGTTGATTGTGATATCAAGGCAACTAATATCATTCTCCCAGGACTACCACATGAAGTCTATGCATTGATTAGCAATCATAAAGTCGCCAAGGAACTTTGGGAAAGAAATTAACTTCTCATGCAAGGAACTTCATTGATGAAACAGGAAAGGGAGTGTAAGCTTTATGATGAATTCGATAAGTTTGCTTATAAGAAGGGGGAATCACTTCGTGAATTCTACTTGAGATTTTCACTGCTACTCAATGACATGAACATTTACAACATGAAACTAGAACAGTTTCAAGTGAACATAAAGTTTTTAAATACCCTTCCTCTTGAATGGAGCAAATTTGTGACAGATGTTAAACTGGTTTGATATTTGCACACAACTAACATCGATCAGCTTCATGCTTATTTGGGACAACATGAATTTCATGCAAAATGAGGTTCGTTTAATGCATGAACGCAATTCAGATCTGCTTGCTTTGGTTGCAACTCATCACATGACCTAGTCACCTTATCAAACTCATCAAATTTCATACCAAAACACTCAATTTCAACCACAAGTTTCATCATATCAGTCTCCACAGTATGGTTCACCTTATCAGTCTCAACAATACTCAACTCATCAATCATCAACACCTCTTTCAATCACTTATCCATCCAATGATTATCAGTCATCAATTCACCACAACATCTATTCTCCATCATCATCTATACCTTAATTGGAATATCCTCCCTCAGTTGATCAACAATCTGAATTTTCCCAACAAGAATCAGGTTTAATTGTTCCAGTGTTCCAGAAAGGTGATGATCCCATTGATGCCATCAATCACATGATGTCGTTTTTGACTGCTGTCGTCACTTCCCGTTATCCCACTACCAATAACCAGCTGAGAAACTCATCAAACCCTAGGCAACAAGCTACCATTAATAATGGAAGAGTAACATTACAACCAATTCAGGGGAGATAAACTTCTGTAGCTGCAGGCACTTCAAGGACTTATACTCCGGGAGCAAGTGGAAACAATTCTGGAAAACAAAGAATGGTTATTTGCTACAACTGCAAAGGGGAAGGCCACATGTCCAAACAGTGCAACAAACCAAAGAGGAAACGGGATGATTCGTGGTTTAAAGATAAAGTGTTGTTGGTTCAAGCTCAAGCAAGTGGTCAAATTTTACATGAGGAGGAACTCACATTTTTGGCAGATCCAGGAATTCCAGAAGGTCAAGCCACACAGACTGTCATAACTTGTTAGCCTCAAAATATATTGAGTCGAACAATGGAAGTTCGTTCATTATATTATATCTCGGCCACTTAATTAATTATACGTTGTAATAGGCTAGAAGGGTAAACGGGCTCGTAAATGTAAGCTAATATTGTATGTGTATAATGTGAATAATGATATGTACTGAATCAAGTTTTGCATGGCTATGTCATCTTTTGAACAGTCAAATGTTGTGAACCATTCAGAGACTGAAATAACCAGTGATAGCAATATCATTTCTTATACTCAGTATCTTATTGAATCACAACAGGTAGTTGTTTAAAATTCTAACTCTTCTGCACAACAAGATGATTTGATATTATCTGTGATTGAACAACTAAAAACCAAAGCTGTTCATTATACTAAGACGAATCTGGAAAATAAAAGTGTCAATGATACTTTAACTGCTGAGCTTGTAAGATTTAAGGAACAAGACAAAGTGTTGAAAGAAGAACAAAACGTTGATTTAAGGAGTCATGATAACGTTTCAGATTCATGTTCACAGTTTGTAGAGATTGATCATCTTAAACGAACTCTTTCAGAACATTTAAAAGAAAAGGAATCTTTATTGCAAACGATTACAATTCTCAAAAATAATTTTAAGAAAGAAGAATCCAGAAACCTTGATAGGGAAATATCCTTAGAAAAGCAGATCAAACACCAAGATAATATCGTTTTTAAAAGAGATCAATCTGCACAAACTGTTCACATGTTGACGAAACCCTCATGTTAATCTATGAAAATACCACTAAACAAGCTCTAGGTTTTCCAAAAATTCTTCTTGCTAGCTGAAAAAAGGCTAGCATTGGAACCTATGCTATCTTTTGGTGATAAAATTCAGAAAACCTTTTTTTTTATTGTTTTTCCTGTCTATTTGTGATCCCAGACTCAAAGAGACTAACAACTTTTGCTGAAGAGAAGTCGTTTTAAAAATGCCTTTTAAAACTAAGGAATAATATGATGCAAGAAAAGATAAAAAAAATTGATACCACCTCCTAATCGCTTATTCTTGCTCTTAATAACATTATATAGAAGATTTGAAACACCGTATGTTCCACAAAATAAATTATCTACTTAACAACTTTTGGAAGCATAACTCTGTGAATCCTCAAAACACGATCTTTCTAGATATAACCCACCAATGTTGAGGTTCCTAAAGAACTTCCTAAAGTCAGCTTGGTAAATACGAGTTTGAAGAAACTTAAATACATCTTGCTACTTTGATTGGTAGTCAAAGAATAACCACGCCCACAGCTATCACAGAGCACGTGGGTTTTAGAACAATACAAAAGCTTGTTTTAGGGATGAAATAATTCCATTTGTAAAAGCTCTAAAGGACTTATTTAGTACATTCAACCAACAATTGGTTGATGAACTGGCTGAAGTCCAAAATGTCTTCTATCAAATGGAACAGGCTGTGGAACAACACATTTGAAGTTAAAATGAATCAAGCTTTGAACGAAAACGAACAACTCTTGGAACAAGTGATGAGCAAAGATATTGTGAACTTGATTGTAAATTCCTCTGTGGATTTTGCCTCTATGAATGTGCATGAATGCAAAAAGTATCTCAAACATAAGACTAGGCTTCAAAAGGATTTTGTTGAAAAAGAGATTTACGATAAACTGTTCAAAAGGTTTACCACTCTTGAAAAACATTGCATTTCATTAGAAGTTGATACTCAACTTAATCAGGAAACTTTTCAAAGGAACAATTCTATTTCAAACCAAAGTGCTCCAAGTTTTGATCAATTGTTTAAATTAAATAAATTGAAAGCTCAGTCCCAAGCGAAAGACATGGTCATAAAGAATTTGAAAGAGAGAATTAAATCTCTCAGTGGAAATATGGATAAGGATAAGATCAAACATGACTTAGAAGAGATTGAAACCATAAATATTGAATTGGATCATAGGGTGACAAAGCTTATTGCTGAAATGACATTGAAACAAGACCTATAAGCAACTTTATGACTCGATTAAACCAGCACGTGTTCGATCAAAAGAACAATGTGCTGACTTAACTAATCAAGTCAATCGAAAGTCTGTAGAAATTTCTGATTTAAATGCTTGTCTTCAAGAAAAAGTTTTGGTAATTACAACTCTCAAGGATGAATTGAGGAAACTCAAAGGAAAAGATTTAGCTAATAATGAAGTTACACATCATCCTAGTGATCCAGAGATTATCCGGACCCAATAACCCTAAATTTTGAACAAAAGGTCAGCTCACAACAGCCATATTAAGCACACTCAGGAAGAAGCTGCAGTTCTTAGGGATCTAGCCGATCATATTCACGCAAATTATCCCCTAGACCCGACCCTAGAATCTGCCTGTAAGTATACTAAACTAATTCAGGAGTTGCTTACAAAAATCAGTAAAACCTGCCCTAGTCTCAACAATTCTGGAGAACAATTAGTGGCTGTGACCCCAATGAATAAAGTCAAAAGAGTTAGATTCACAGAGCCAGTCACATCCTCAAGAAACACAATCACAAAAAAGGCCTCTACATCAAACCTAGCTTCTAACAAACCTATGTTGTCTTCTACAGGAGTAAAACCATCTACTAGTGCTAGCGGACCACGACCTTCAAGCAATACAAAGAAAGATAGGATTCTGCAAACACAAAGTAGTACTCAGAAGAATAAAGTAGAAGTCCACCCTAGGCAAGTTAAATCTAGTTTGAAAAATAAAGATCATGTTGTTGCACCTAAAGGAACTGCTCATGTGCAGCATTCCAAGCTTAATGCTAATTCTGAACTTAAATGTGTTAAGTGTAATGGTTGCATGCTTTATGATAATCATGATTTGTTTGTTCTTGATTAAATCAATAATGTGAAGCTCGTGCAAAATCTAAATCTGCTAAGAAACAAAGAAAGAGAAAAGTTTGGAAACCAACAAGGAAGATGTTTACCACTATTGGATATATTTGGAGACCTACTGGTCAGACCTTCACTATCGTAGGAAATGTGTGCCCTTTAACTAGGATTACCACTACTACTGAAGCGCCCCTTAGGAAACCAGTTGTTCTAGATAATGAAACATCTAAACCTGCTGTACAATTTGGTCTATTCACGGAAACCTAAGAACTCTAAAACTATTGTTCCTGTTAGCAAATCTAAGGATCTTCAATCTGTATCTGCTGACAAAAAGGAACCCAATAAATCTTAGGGATCATAATTTTCGATGTTCCATCTTCCTCTCTTGATGAATGCAGGTCGTCTAAATTGTCCTCTGGTATTTGGACTCCGGCTGCTCCAAGCATATGACCGGAGATCGCTCTCAGCTCACCAATTTTGTCAACAAATTTTTGGGTACAGTCAAATTCAGAAATGATCATGTGGAAAAGATTTTGGGATATGGTGATTATCACGGGAATGTTACGATATCAAGGGTTTACTATGTGGAAGGACTTTGTCACAACTTATTCTTCATTGGGTAATTTTTTGATTCAAACCTTGAGGTTGCTTTTCGACAACACACCTGCTTCATTCGTAATTTAGAAGGTGTTGATTTATTGACTAGATCTCGAGGCAACAATCTGTATACTTTGTATCTTGGAGACATGATGGCATCCTCTCCCATATGTCTCTTGTCAAAGGCCTCAAAGACTAAGTCCTGGCTATGGCACCGACGTTTGTCTCATCTAAACTTTGGTGCAATTAACCATTTAGCTAGACATGGTCTTGTTCGAGGCCTCCCTAAGCTTAAATTCGAAAAGGACTATCTGTGTTCTGCATGTGCCATGGGTAAGAGCAAGAAGAAACCCCACAAACCTAAATCTAAAGACACCAATCAAGAAAAACTATATATGTTACACATGCATCTTTGTGGACCAATGTGTGTGGCAAGTGTTAATGGAAAGAAGTACATCCTCATCATTGTCGATGATTACTCACGATTCACATAGGTTAAGTTCTTAAGGTCAAAAGATGAAGCTCCAGATTTCATAATCAAGTTTCTTAAGATGATCCAACTGCGGCTGAAAGTACCAGTTTGACGCATCAGAACAGATAATGGAACTGAATTTGTTAATCAAACATTGTGTGAATATTATGAGAAGGTTGGTATCTCTCACGAAACATCTATAGCTCGATCTCCATAGCAAAATGGTGTCATTGAAAGACAGAATCGTACGCTAATTAAAGCTGCTCGCACAATGTTGATTTATGCAAATGCTTTGTTATTTATATAGGCTAAAGCAGTGGCTACTGCATGTTACACCCAAAATCGTTTCATCATACGCCTTCGTCATGGCAAAACACCATATGAGCTTTTACATGGCAAACTTCCTGACTTATCTTTCTTCCATGTATTTGGTGCACTCTAGGGGTGAGCATGGTTCGGTTTGGTTCGATTTTTGTATAAAACCAAAACCCCGAAAAATTTTGGTTTTTGAGTTTTAGAAACCATTCGGTTTCGGTTCCATGTCAGTTTGGTTTTTTGGTTGCCGGTTTATTTTTGGTTTGGTTTTTTGGTTTTTTTGGTTTCTATATGATTTATCGAGCTTGCTTTTACAAAGTCGATTCGGAATATACCATAAACCAACACCTAAAAAGCTTTAAAGAAACAATCCAAATAATGAGAAACCAAAAACACAACAATGACAATAAGAAACAAATGACCATATATAATCCTAAAAGAATTGTTTATGTCTTATAAAGCAACACAATAAGAACGATAAAAACCTAATAAACACAAAAAACTCCTAGAAGAGAACTTATTATGTGTCCTTAATGGCGAAATAATAAAGAAGGCATATGAAACACAAACGTAGATTACTCAACATGATATAAAAACTCTAGCAGAGCATATTCATCGTGCCTTATCTTCGATCAAAACTTATTTGTGTTCCCATGTTTATAAAGATCGGTTCGGTTTATATTGGTTTTTATTAATGCTAAAACCGAACCGAACCAAAAACTTCAGTTTTTTCAAAATCTGAAAACCGAACCATCGGTTTCGGCTTTTTAGGTTTCGGTTCTTCGGTTTTTTTTTTTAGGTTTGGTTTTTCGATTTCCTGCACACCCCTAGTGCACTCTGCTATCCAACGAATGATAGTGAGAATTTAGGAAAGTTACAACTAAAGGTTGATATTGGTATTTTCATTGGTTATGCACCCACGAAGAAAGCATTTCGAATTTACAACCGACGTACCAGACGAATCATTAAGACAATTCATGTAGATTTTGATGAGCTGACTGCGATGGCTTCTGAACACAGCAGTTCAGGACCCGCACTTCATGAAATGACTCCTGCAACAATCAGTTCAGGACTCATGCCAAACCCTTCTCTTTCAACACCGTTTATACCACCTTCGAGAACTGACTAGGATATGTTGTTTCAACCGTTGTTAGATGAATTACTTAATCCTCCACCTAGTGTTGATAACTCAGCCCCTGAAGTCGTTGCTCCAATTGATGAAGTAGCAGCTCCAGTACCCGCTATATCAACCGGTGCATCACCTTCCTCAACTACAGTTGACCAAGATGCACCATCAGCAAGTAACTCTCAAACAATACCCGAAACCCAACCTCCTGTCATTCCTAACGATGCTGAAGAAGACAATCATGATATTGAAGTTGCAAATATGGGTAATGATCCATACTTTGGTGTCCGAATTCCAGAAGTTCCTTCTGATCAATCTTCATCATCGGATTCTATTCATACAATTGTGCAACCCGAACACCAAATTTCTAAACACAATAACAAATGGACTAATGATCATCCCGAAAACATAATCGGTGAACTCGCTAGACCAGTTTCCACAAGGCTGAAATTACATGAGCAAGCTTTTTTCTATTACTACGATGCTTTCCTCACTGCTGTTGAACCCAAAACGTATAAAGATGCTTTGACTCAAGCTTGCTGGATCGAAGCAATGCAAGAAGAACTCAATGAGTTCGAACGTCTTGAAGTATGGGAGCTCGTACCCCGACCAGATAAAGTTATGGTTATTAAACTTTGAAGGGGGGGGGGGGGGGGGGGGGGGGGGGGGGGGGGGGGGGGGGGGGGGGGGGGGGGGGGGGGGGGGGGGGGGGGGGGGGGGGGGGGGGGGGGGGGGGGGGGGGGGGGGGGGGGGGGGGGGGGGGGGGGGGGAGGGGGATATACAAAGTGAAACTAGATGAACTGGGAGGTATACTAAAGAACAAAGCTCGATTAGTGGCTCGTGGTTAGCGTCAAGAGGAAGGAATCGATTTTGAAGAGTCTTTTGCTCCGGTTGTAAGATTAGAGGCTATAAGGATTTTTCTCGCGTTTGCTGCTCATATGAACATGGTCGTCTACCAAATGCATGTGAAGACTGTGTTTCTAAATAGTAACTTACGGGAAGAAGTTTATGTTAGCCAGCCGGATGGGTTTGTGGATAAAAATAAACCAAAACACGTGTACAATCTTAAGAAAGCTCTTTATGGGTGAAACAAGCTCCCACGCGCGTGTATGACTGATGTCTTCGCTCCTGATATCCCAAGACCATCTCCCCAAAGGTTACAGTGGAACCACATTATTCTACCAGAGACGGCAAGGAACTACTTTGGGTACAAATAAATGTGATGATATCATCTTTGTTGCATCTAACTAACTTTTGTGACCAATTTTCTAAATCATATGTTCAAAATTTAAGATGTTAATGATTGGGCAAATCTCATTTTTCTTAGGACTACAGATTTCTCAAAGTCCCAGAGGCATCTTTATTAACCAGTCAAAATATGCCCTTGAATCCTTAAAGAAATAAGGTTTTAACTCTTGTGACCCAGCGGATACTCCCATGGTGGAGAAATCCAAACTGGATGAGAATAAAGAAGGGAAAGCCGTTGATCCGTCACACTATCGTTGTATGATAGCACCCTCCTTTATCTCATAGCCAGTAGACCTGACCTACAATTTGCTATATGCATGTGTGCCCGGTATCAGGCTCGGCCTACCAAAAAGCACTTAAATACAGTAAAAAGGAACTTTCAATATCTAAAAGGAACCGTTAATCGGGGACTATGGTATCCAAAGGACTCTTCAATTTCTCTAACAGCATTTTGCCAGAATGCGATATCATCTGGTTTACAAGATAACACCGCCGTAGCACATCTAGTAGTATGCAATTTTTAGGAGATAGACTTATCAGTTGATCATCAAAAAGGCAGAAAAGCGCTGCGATACCCAGTACGGAAGCTGAATATATTGCTTTGTCCAGCTGTTGTGCTGAAATCCTTTGGATGAGATCACAGCTTACCGACTTTGGCTTTAAGTTTTAACAAAATTCCAATGTCCTGTGATAACAAGAGCGATATTGCTTATGCTTGCAACAACGTTTCAACATTCCCAATATCAAAGCAGATAACCAACAGATTTCACTTTACAAGGAGCATGTTGAGAAGGGGTGATCGAACTTTTCTTTGTCAAAACGGATATCAACTGACGACATCTCACTACAAGCTCTTGGCCGAGAAATGAATGAATTACTGATCAAGAATCTGGAAATGCGAAGTTTTACGCCATAGACTCTGAAACATAATTGGCAGATGATGTTGATGAATAGTGGTGGTAATCAATTCACATATCCTGTATCATAAGTACTATTGATATTAAACCATAGTAAAACCAAAAAGAATTTTCCATTTTTTCAAATTTTTTATAAAAACAAAATAAAAATATAAAAATATCATAAACCAAAGAAAAATTAAAAAAATTAAAAAATATAAAAAGAGGTAACAATGGCATGTCTTCTGAAAATCGATAACATTTACGGTCTTAGAAATGTCATTCAATAATGATACGAGGCTGTAAATGAAGTTCGAGCAAAGTTCTAAATGTTTTTCCAAAACATGCCAAATGGCTTGCTATGTATTTTCCAGATAGCAACTCGGACATCATCCCCTTAAAGCAAGTATTCAGTCAAAAAGGAAACTTGACCTCTCAACAGGAATTTATTCTCGGGCATGGTCTACTTTATGACCATGCAAAGGCTTGTGATTAATTTGCATCCCAACCCGTGCTTCCTATATTTCCATAAGTATACGTGTCAGTGCACTTATGTGTTAAAATAAGATAAATCTTATTTTGGTGTTTGTTGTTTTTCAAAATATATAACATTGCATCATCAAAAAATGCTTTTTCAATGACATTCAACATCTCAAATAACGACTACAACTCTTTAAATAGAAAACAGGTCAGTGTTTGAGGGGGAGCAATGTCAAATATCTTCTTTATAATAAAATGTGCTTAAAGGGAAAAGTTTTTTTAACAGTCACGGAATAACATTCTTTAAGGAAAGTTCATCATGTGTACCTTATGTGTGCCTTATGTGTTACTTGTTTAAGCCTTTTGGGAATATTTTGCAAAATTAAGTCTATAGGTATGATAGTTTAAACATTAGAGGACTAATTGTGCTATTTGTTTAACTTGTAAATGCCTTATAAAACTTCTCTATGCAAAATTAAAAAGGTATTAAGACTTGGGGCCAAATGTGTTAAAAACAAAATTATTTTCTAATAACCCGTCACTATTCACACACACAACACACACTTAAGAAAAACTTTTCCTCCCTCTCACTTGTTCGATCGCCAAGAACCATACCATCATTTCGAGTTGTTTTCAAGCCTAAGGTATAATAAGAAATGTGTTCTCCAACACCTAATCTACTCATGTCTTAAAGATTGGTGTATGCATCAAGTTTGAACTCGAAATCCCTAATTCACCATAAGGGTTCGTGAAAATCAAAGTGGGTAAGAAAACACCAAATTGATTGAGGGGTTTTGTACTTTAGGTGTTCCTAGCACTTGTTTAAAACAGTTTTAATTATAATCATCATTTGCTTATGTTCTTGTTAATCTTAGATGCAAAAATTTAGGTTTTTTAAGTTTCAAAGTAAGTTGTTAAAGGGTTTTGTGTGGGAATGTTATTATACGACTTCTTGATTATGTTTGAATGATCGTTTCGAACAATTACTTGTGATTCATTGAGTGTTCATGATTAAGTTGATTTACATCGTTCATTTTTGCTCATACTTGTTGTGTTTTGCTTAAATGTTGCTATTTAGTTTACTCATAATTATGTTATTACTATTGAATCAAAAGAACATATGTGGTGTAGACATAAGACTTGAATGACAAATATGATAAAAAAGAACCAACAACACCACTAACGTTGGAACCGAACAACTCATTGAATGAAGGAACCGAACAACTTTTGTACATGGGAACCGAACAACTCCATTGAAGACGAAATTTTTTTGTAATCATGAACACTACAAAAGAACAGCAAAAAGGAGTTTGTGTGATGAAGCATTGTCGCACCTGAAAACCTTCTCAGATGAGGGAAAAGCAATCTTCTAGTGAGCTTCATCTCAAATCAAGGAACCTACCTTCAATTAGTGCTGAGAATGCTCTCAAACTCACTCCATACAACAAAGCATTTTAGATCTCTAATGATGTTCCTGTGATAAAATCAAGAGTCTGGGTCAACAGCACCATACTCATTCATACCACATCAGTTCAAGTTGAATGGTAAAGTCATACCTTGAATGTTGACAACTTTCAGAGATTGCATCAAAATTTGCCCCAAACTCTCTAGTCCAGAAATTTGAGAATGAAACCTCCAACTGAAGAGGAATTCTATTTCTTTTATCAAGATCTGGACACACTGTTGAAATTAAGTATTTATCAGATTTCATGTCACACATGCATCAACTTGGAGAACAATTGCTGCCTACATCAACAAGTGTCTAAGTGGAAAGACTACTGCTCTGGAAAGTCTTCGCCTCTCACAATGCTCAAATTCTCTAGGGCATGTATCACAATAAGCAGGATAGACAATGTCTATCTACTAAGGGAAACTTGGTATTTTTCAATTGGAGAACAAGAAATCTAAAAAAACAGTGACATGTATTATCCACTTTCACAAGTAATTGTCGACTACTTCATGGAAAAGGATCAACAATTCCAAGGAGAAACAAGATGTTTTTAGCATATGCCAAGTGATTACTTCATGGCCACACACCAATATGATCATTTCAAAACATAGGACACAAAAGAATACGGTGCTATTCGTCCCAGCGACTTGACCAATCTAGCCATATAGAGTTTTTTTTTTTTTTTTTTTTTTTTTTTTTTTTTTTTTTTTTTTTTTTTCTTCGAAGCTTTCAAGACTTACCGTGCTTATGCTACTGGTGAAAAGGCTCCCAAGTCAAAAACTACAAAGAAAAAGACTGACCCTGAATCCTCTCCAAAGACAAAGCCGTCTCAAGCTTCCAAAGGTAAAAGAATCAAGACTTCCGCTAAAGGAGATAAGTCTACATCAAAGTCAAAAGGTTTAACAGTACTATCTGAAGTTGCATTCTCAGAAGCAGAACAAATGCAGTTGGCAACTAAGAGAAGCTTGAAAGAATTCCATATCTCTCACGCAAGTGGCTCAGGTGATGGAGTTGACATTCTGTCAAAGGTTCTTGATGAGCAACAACAAACCGAATCTGGTACAAATAAAGGAGTTGGTGATAAACTAAAGGTTCCCGATGTACCTGAATACAAATCAGAGAGTGAAGAAGAATCCTGGACTTTCTGTCAAGGAGAAGATGAGGAAAAAGATGATGATAATAATGATGAAAGATTGATGTTCAAGAGAAATGACAACAAAGAACTTAATCAGATATTCAGAGAATGATTTTGTTCACCCGAATTTGTCAACATACAAAGCAGATGAAGAGGAACAAGAAAAAGAAAAAGAAAAAGCAGAAGATGATGATGAAGAGATTTCTGATCAGAAAGTTTCAACACCACCTGATTATGAACTCACGGAGGAAGATGAAAATCAACAGGATGATGATACAATGAACGTGAAAAGAATAATCAAGGAGCAGGTCAAATCTCAAACCTCCAAGATTATGACAAAAGTTGAGAAGTATGTTATCGAAACTATGGGAGCTAAAGTGTTGGTTAGATCAACCAATCAACCTCAAGTGTCTTACGCGGTAGTCTCTTTGCTCTCAGAACTCGAGTTAAAAAAGATTCTCATTGATAAAATGGAGGAAAATAACTCTATTGACAGATTTGATGTTCAGAAGAATCTCTACAGAGCGTTACTCGAAGCATACAACTCTGACAAAGACCTTCTCTCCTCATATGGTGACGTTGTGACTCTAAAGCGAGGACGTGATCAAGACAAAGATAAAGAACCCTTCGCTGGATCAAAATGTGGGTCGAAGCGACAAAGATCAAGCAAGGAAGAGTCATCAAAAGAAGCAACTCAAAAGGAGTCACAGTCTACAAGTTCTTCCAAAGGTACAACCAGATCCCCACCAAAATCATCAGGCAAGTCTGTTCAAGAAGAGGAGCATGATCTAAGGGTTGACGATCTGGAAGAACCATTTCATCAAGAGTTCGATACAGGAAATTATGATGTATCTCCTGTCAGAGAGGCAACAGATGTTGATGAACGATTGTGGAATCCATCTGGCTCTCGAACTCCTGATCGAGAATGGAACCAAACAAAGATGGTTGACGACCGACCTCCTCAACAATGGATGACTAAGTTAGCACAACATTCAGGTACAACATCCTCATTTAAGGAGTTTCTGGCTACTCCCATCGATTTCTCTACTTTTATAATGAATCGGCTCAACATTCAACATCTAACTCAAGATATGTACACATGATCTCATCAAAGGCACATGCAAGAGTGTTGTGGATTTAGAATACCATCTGGAAGAAGTATTCAAAGCTACCAATGATCAGTTAGATTGGCATAATCCTAAAGATAGACCGTATCCCCATGATCTTAGCAAGACACTTCCTTTAATTCTGGATGCACGAGGTCGTCTAATCATCCCATATGATCATTTCATAAACAATGATCTCGAATATCTAAAAGGAGGAAGCTCAAGTCGCAAATACACAAATTCAATTACCAAGATAAAGGCTGCTGATTACGGTCATATTAAATGGATTGAAGATAAGATTCCTAGAAGTACATGGAGTGAGGTACAAGTCGTCTACGACAAACACACCTACTGGGGAACATATCACTGGGGACCAAAACGTTAGAGATTCTATGGATATGCTACCAACATGGAAACTTCGAAATACGTCTATTCAAAACATAGGATTATTATTGTTATAAGTCTCAAGATCATGGAATTCTTTGGTTACAAACATCTGGAAGAGATCACAGTTCGAAGACAAGATGATAAGCTCTACAATTTTTGAGAAGGCGACTTCAAAAGACTTCGTTGCGAAGATATTGAAGATATGTTACTTCTTCTTGTTCAGGGAAAGCAGACGAATCTCAATGTGGATGAACGGTTTGCACTTAATGTGGCTTTGATAATGTGCACAAGACGCATTATAATTTAAGAACGTGTGGAGGATCTACAACTGGCCATTGAAAGCTATCAGAAGAAGATAAACCTCACCAAACCTGACACATACCGTTCAGACATCAGTAAAAAGACT
>BQNB010154478.1:0-15511 GCA_026074375.1 Tanacetum coccineum | reverse complement strand
TGATTGTATAGAAAGGATACCATCGGGTAATAGTCTTCATACTACCTTGCCCCCTAATATGGTCGATCCACTCTTAATATATTTCACATGCACTTAGTAAACTCCTAGGGGTCATGTAATAGTCTTCATACTACCTTGCATGTGCGTTGCTCTAGCGGCATACTAAGTAGACGGCGGGTTTGTGTAATTTGTTCATGCTTTTGGAAATAGTTACACAGATCATCATAAGTGTGACAAGGCAACAACACTAGGAGAAGTAATCTAGGGAGTAATACATGATTAAATAAACATAGTCTTTTATCTTTTTCTTATCACCAATAGCGTAGTTAATATTTAGTTTAAATAGCTAAAACCAAACCTCTCTCCGATTATATGATTTACTTGCTTTCAATAAAATATAAAAATACAAAATTAATCTTCTCTCAACCCTTAGAGTTCTGTTAGACCGTGATCAAGCCTTCCCAACCTATTCCTCGAGTGAACGATAAACAACCCCGAGTCTTGCTTATACTACACTACAATGATTATGTGCACTGCCTAAGGAGTAGTAAAACTTACGACGACCGCACATCAAGTTTTTGGCGCCGCCGCCTGAGTATAGTTAGGTATTGATCATAGTTTAGCTTAGTTCTACTCGCTTGAATCCTTTCAAGTAAGAATTTAATTCTCGCATATTAGCTTTCTTGTAGTCTATCTTTTCTTCGTGTTAATTGTTTCGTAACCCATTCTCGTCAACCACCATGGGAGACGAGAATCCTATCCGTACTCTAGGAGATTACTCCAGACCAAGCCACGAGGGCTATAGGAATACCATCGAGCTCGGTACCTCTTCGATCTGACACCATCCAGTTTTCTGTGGTGCAAACGGATGCTCATTCCTGGACTATGGTATGAGGTTCCAATGAACACTCAAGGATTTTATTTAAACTTGTGGACTCACTTGACCTTGACAGTGAAAACAGGGAAAGAACGCACCTGCGTTTATTTCAGTTTTCCCTACGCGATCAAGCTAGCAATTAGCTTGAAAGCCTTCCTGCAGGATCCATCTCCACATGGGAGGATCTTACTACCCGATTCCTTGCTCAATTCTTTCCACCGGGAAGGACCGCAAAACTTCGCAATGATATCCTGATGTTCTAACAACATCATGGAGAATCTCTATCCGAAGCATGGACTTGTTTCAAGGACTTACTCCAAAAAGTCCCTCATCATGCCACGACCTTTGGCTCCAAGTCCAATTTTTTATGATCGTGTCAATCTCGTCAAAAGACTAACCATTGACCAATCGGCCGGTGGTAAGCTTCGTGACCTCAACCCCGAATAATCTTGGGCAATATTAAAGGACCTCGCCTTCTATGACAATGAAAGTTGGAACGACCCAAGGGATTTCTCTAAGTCGGTTAAGGCAATCACTTTGTCTCAAGATGTCCCGAGCACATCCGACCGCCGTCTAATCGAGCTCGAAAATCAAGTCCAACGCTTAATGAAAGCTTATCTTGCTTCAACACAGCTTACTCAAGTGAATAAAATCACTGCCATATGAAATCTGCAATGGCCTTCACGACACTCATAATTGCACGAAAGGCCCCGAGCAGGCTTGTGTTGACTACGCATCTTCATACGCGAATGAAATAAGAGGCAAGAGGTTCATCTAGAACCAAGGACCAAGGAGTTTCAATGATGCCGCCAACACTTGGATGGACAAACCAAATTTTAACTAGGAGCGAACTCAAACATTCACAAACCCACAGAACGAATCAATCTCCGTCCACTCCTTTAGTTATCAAATAAAGCTTGAGAAGGCGTTACTTGATTTCGACTCTAACTAAGAGAATAGGTTATCCCACTTAAGAACCCAACTCGAATAAAAGCAGGACGACATGATTGGAAAAATTAATCTTCTTTGGAAAACTGTCTTCGAAAAACTCAATGACGTATCTCCTCCTAAAAATGCAGGAAATTTCATGGCCCTAAAAGCATTGCAGCAATTAGCCATAACTAGAAGGAGGAACTCAGAAAGAAAGGAATCACAAGCCTATCAAAATTACTCTCCCTAAAATATCTCTCCCGCATCCATAAAAGAACTAAACAAAAATCCGTCATCTCTAAAACGCGTTCATTTCGTCAATTCAATCGTTATCCTAAGCACAGACAATGATAAGGAAGAAGAAGACGACTCATAGACCAACGCATACGATCTCAACCTCGATGGTATGGTAAAAGGAAAAGAAGAGGTAAAGGAGAAAGGCAAGGAGGAAGATGAGATGGAAACCAACATGGAAGTAGAAGAGGTGATCGAAGAAGAAGAAAGTGAATTCAAAACTGATGAAGAAGTCAAAGAAATATTTGAAGAGGACGAAGAGGATGAAGATGATGAAAACTTTAACTCATTCCCAACTATGAAGGAACTGTCACACCATGAATGGTTGTTAAAGAATCCTTGACCCCCGTGGGTAAAGGCGAAAGTAAGAGCCGAAAGCCCAAACAACATCAAAATCTCCTTTATGGTCAGTCACATCTTCAAGAGACACACTTACATAGACCTAGATTCACCAATCAACATCATGTCTAGGTGGCAATATAATCAAATCATAACTTATGGGCTTAGATCAAGGCAGAAACCATCAAACCTTAATAAAATCAGTAACTTTGTATGAAGAATAAGAGGCCTAAAGATTTTCATAGGAATCTTTGCCTACGAATGCGACTTTATGATATTAGAAGATACCACTAGCATTATCGATCACCGCCTTGGAGAAATGGTTTTTGGAAGGCCCTTCATTGAGGAAGCCGACCTTGTCTACAATAAAGAAGAAGGAACGGTCATGTTTGAGCAAAATGATGAGAAAATCACATTTAAATTGCCTCATACCATGGAGATATTCAGGAAAACAAAACTTATGGGATTGAGCACCGATTCCATGCCCTCATTCGCCCATGAAGAAAACTTTAGCCATGGAAGGATGCACTACTACCAAAACTTACTCATCAGAGATGAGTACAAGCAAGACGGAGGTGATAGGAGTGGAATTAGGCATTTAATGAGGTTAGAAAAAGAGATGATGGATAACAAAGGAGAAGACACGTAAGGACGTGTGACTTCGAGTCTAGCTACAAGACTCGTTAATAAAGAAAAGCGCTTCTTGGGAGGAAACCCAATTTACTTTCCCACATATTAGGAGTGTCTTGTGTGTTTTAATTCATCATAGTTTTTTTATTATGTTTGAACTACCTTGTAATCATGCTTTGTTTGTTATTAACCTTGTCTTAATTTCAATCAAAGGTATTTTACATTCAATAAGTGTAGGGGAATTTATCCGGCTTTTAAGCCAAATTCCAACATGTTAAATGAATTGTTTAGATTAATTCGCGTCAGTTTCGAGTCATATGATTGAATTGTTAAATCTCAGGTTTTATGCAGCCATTTACACAGGAATTAACTTATGGAATCAAGTGCAGGAAATTTTTCATCAAAAACAAAATTTTTGTTTTCACAGACTGTGGAGACGGCGTCACGAATAACACGCGACGCCATCGCCACGTCACATGTGATGGGGTCACACAAACCCTGACGGCGTCAAACGCCCAGGTTAAGAAAACTTAAAGTTTTTAATTATTTTTGAAAATAAAACTTGCATAACATTTAATATATGTATTCTTCTCTTATAAACCCTGTAAATACCTAATGAGTTTAACAATTCTCTCATCCTATCTATCGAGTCGAACCCTAAATTCACATTGTATATCGGTAAATCGCACATTTTATGCTTGGTATAGTTGTCTTTATCTTTAATAACAGGTTATATTTGATGAGAAGAAGCTTGGAAGTTCTTAGGAAGTTTCATTGGATGATTCTTGAAGGACGATTTAGCCAGTTATTGCATGTTCCTTGTTTTCTTTTCCCTTTATTCGTTCTTACGGGTACTTCTAAAGAACATTGGGGACTATGTTCAACTTAAGTGTAGGGGGAAATAAGCCTTAGAAACTATTCTTTCATTTGTCATTTGCTTTGTCCTTAAAATGGTGGATAATATATCGAAACATAGCATAAGAGGTAATTTTTACCCAAATTTAAATTTTTTTACGACACATACCGACGAAAACCGAGTATTATTAGCGTCTCATGGATAGGAATTTATAAAGTAAAGTCACAAGAAACCCTCAAAATTAATCAACCCCACAATGTGATGTTCCGGCCCTTAATATTATACATTCGAATCCTTTAGCTTGTTCGAGTTAAGGAGTGAGCAATCATGTGCGTCTATTTCGTCGTTATGGATGTGTATGCGTGGTTTTGTCGCCTTTTCTAGAACATTGGTATTGGTTACTTTAGGATTATGAGAGTATACCGGTAGCATATTAAATTCTAGAACTTGTTTTTGTGATGCATCCCGAGACCGCATAGTAAGTAGTAAGGATTTTGCTGATAAGAGGCATTAGATTAACCCATGTTTTTAAACCTGTAATTATTACGATGGTAACACCAGTCATATAACTATCTTACACCCTTTCCATGCACTTATTTTTAGTGCATGATACCCCTAGTACAACCCTCCGAGCCTATCCTTTTTCACGGTTCTCGTAATTTTCTAGTTAAGCCGGACTATTAATGAAGAGCATTGTTAACCCTTAAACCAATCGTTACACCCAAAAAGCCTTAGCCTACCTTTTATGTACTCATTTTTAGTACATTATTGTTTGAACCCAAGTTAATTATTTGAGTACACGGTTGCTAAGTCCTTATCATTGTAAATACAATTTTGGGACGATTGGGATTCATGGTAGTATTTATTTCGCGGAAGAATAAGGAAGAAAAGTTAATTCAATACCCCCATATATTTGTTAGATGATCTCCATGTTATTTTGATCCACCTCAAATCGGGTCACTAGTTAGATTGTAAATATCGAGCATGTAAAAGCTCAAGCGTAGAGGTACGTGTTATAAACCCCATGTGATGTATTATGTTATTCAAAAAAAGAGAAAAGAAAAAGAAAGAGATTGATGTAGAGTTGTGTAGAGTTTGTATATCTTCGTCCGAGTCTTGGCTTAGCAACCATACCAAAGTGTATTCGTGTAAATAATTAGCTAACCCTTCCACTTCAAATTCACCCAAAGCCACCCAAATGCATCCTATCCGTTTACGTTTCCATTATATGTTATCTTACACCTACACCCCACAATCCTTTAAAAGACCTCTTAGATAGTAATGAATAATACTTTCACTTATCGGTGGAGGTTTGATCCTTTACCAAGCCTATGGTAATTTATATGCTATGACAGGTAATGAGTGTTGATTTTCCGTTTCCCCCATATGTTATAATTTATTATACAACCGAGTGAAAGAGATAAACTCCAAACACTTATGTGAGGTGCTAGTATATATTTTGTGTGCTCTTAATTACAAGGTCTGGGAGGTTGTGTTGTAGAATACTTTTAAAGAGTAGGTAAAATAACCCCTCATATTGTTATTGTCTAAGTAGAAAAACCTATTTGTTTGAGGACAAGCAAATCCTAAGTGTAGGGGTATTTGATAAGGTGTCATTTTATACACTTTTTTGGGGTCGTTTAACCTCTAAATCGTGCATTTATGCCCAAAATAGGCACTTAATCGTTCCTTTTTAGGTATTTCTCATTTGGAAGGCATTTGGAAGAATTACACGTGACTTGGGGTCATTTGAAGAAGAAACGGACAAAACTACGGACCTACACCAACATTGATCAAGAATTTCTCTATAGTGGCTGGAGTCGGCGTCACAAATACAACATGACGCCATCACTACGAAGATCAAGACGGCGTCACAAGATTCCACGATGGCGTCAGAGCATACGACCCAGCCCATTATCTAGAATATTCCTGTTTCAGACGCGTCAAACGATAAAATGCGATTTGCTGTTACAACCAGTTTACCATATATACAAACCCCGAATTAGGTTTTGAGTGTGTAACTTTAGAATAAAAAGAGGATAGGAACTCTAGTTTGTTTAGCAGCTGTTAGGGACGAATTTAGGGCCTTAAAACCCTGTTGTACTTCCTCTAACTCATGTTTTAATCAAGTAAGGTTTATTTAATCATTCAATATGTATATGTGTTGTTTTATCTCTAACTCATCTATCTATGCTCTTGCTTTATCTTTAATATGCTTGGCTAAACCACCTCTATTGATTTAGATTATTATGTATAAAATCTAGAATTTAGATCTTAGTGTGATGCTTCATGTAGTGGATGTGCATAGTTAGGCACTAAGAAAACCAGCTTTTGTCTGTATCGCTGTTGATATGTCTAAGGAAATATGATTGTGTAGAAAGGATACCATCGGGTAATAGTCTTCATACTACCTTGCCCCCTAATATGGTTGATCCACTTTTAATATATTTCACATGCACTTAGTAAACTCCTAAGGGCCATGTAATTAGCTCATACTACCTTACAGTGATGCGTTGCTCCTCAGCGGAATACTAAGTAGACTAAGGGTCGTGTAATTCGTTTATGACTTATAAATAATTACACAGATCATCAACAATGGTGACAATGCACAACACTAGAGAAGCAATCTAGGGAGTAATACATGATTAAATAAACACAGTCTTTTATCTTATTGTTATCACCAGTAGTGTAGATTTTTATTTAGTTTAATAGCTAAAACCAACCACCTCTACAATTATATGATTTACTTGCTTTCTATAAAATATAAAAATAAAAAAATAATATTCCCTCAACCATTAGAATTCTGTTAGACCGTGATCAAGCCTTCCCAACCTATTCTCCGAGTGAACGATAATAACCCCATAGTCTTGCCTATACTATTACTACAACGATTAGGTGCTCTGCCTAGGGAGTTGTAAAACTTCTTGTAGAAGTCCTACGACGACCGCATCAGTCATTGTTGGATTAGTTGTTGTTGTTGTGGAAGTTGGTGTTTGTTGTAGAGGTTGAATGTTGGGAATAGGTGGTTGAGGAATTGTTGTAACAGAAGAAAGTGTCTCTGCAGCAACCAAAATTGGTACATTGACGAGAGTATCTGACTGAGTGTCTTGATATAAGATTGAGTCAATGCTTGTATCCGGAGAAGGATTAATGAATTTTGACACCAAGTTTGATGAAACATAAGAACTTTGTTGTTGCACTACTGAAGGCACATTTGTTAGAGTCACATGAGTATCTTACGTGTCTTGATTTGCTTGAGCATTAGTCATTTCAGCATCACTTCTTTCCAGGTTAATATTTAAATCTATGTACAGTTCATCTTCTTCTTCTTCTTTCTGTTCACCTTCCTTATCCTTATCATCATCCTCTTTATATTCTTCTTCTTCAGTGAGTTCATAGTCTGGTGGTGTTGACACTCTCTGATCAGAAGACACTTCTTCATCATCTGCTTTTTCTTCTTCTTCTTCCTCTTCATCTGCTTTATAAGTTGACAAGTTTGGATGAGTAAGATCATCTTCGTCATTATCTGATTCAGTTTCTTCACTGTCATCATTCTTGTCTGACTCTTCTTCAGCATCTTTGTCATCTTGACTAAATGTCCAAGATTCTTCTTCACTCTCTGAGTCATATTTGGGTACATCGGGAACCTCTGGTGTGACACCAGCTCCTTCATTTGTACCAGAGACCTTTTGTTGTTGCTCATCAGGAACCCTTGACTGAGTGTCAACTCCATCACCTAATCCACTTGCGTGAGAGCTGTGAAATTGAGTCTTACTTCTTTTGGTAGCCAGCTTTATTTGTTCAGTTTCAGTTAATGCAACCTCAAATAATACATTTAATCCTTTGGCTTTTGGCATCTTTGTAGGTTGCTTCTTCTTGTCAGATTTAGCCACCTTAGCTGAAGTCTTGAGTCTGGTACCTTTAGTAGCTTGAACAGGCTTCTTCTTGGGAGATGTGTCTGAATCAGCTTTCTTTCGAATGTACTTTGGTTTTGGAGCTTTCTCTCCAGAAGCAAAAGCATAGTATGTCTGGTAAGCTTTGGATTCCAACATTGCTTGGTTTGTTAATTCCTTTGGGAGAATGGTACCATATACTTGAGTATCTTCATGTCTGGAGATACATCTCATAGAAGTAAACATGGTGTCATCTCGAGCAGTGTGCCAAAACATCTTGTTTCTCCTCGAAATAGACTGATCCTTTGACATGAAGTAATCAATGATGATCTTTGTGAATCTAGGATATGACATCTTGTTTGTCTTCTTAGCATCTTTGTTTTCAATCTGGAACAGGAAATCTTCCCAGAGTAGATACACATAGTCGATATTCTTCTTATGGAACATACCCTAGAGGATTTGAGCACGGGACAGACGAATCTTGTCCATTCCAGTTTCTTTGCCACTTAAGCACTTGTTGATGACGGTAGCAAATGCTCTCCATGGTTGATGTAAGTAGTCAACATTCACATCAGTGAGATAGGTGATGTCTCTAGTGTGCCCAAGATCTCTGATGAAAGAGAGAATATCTTGTTCCAGTGGAAGGTCTTCAAACTTTTGTCCTGGAATTTTAGGGCAAAACTAGAGGAGAGACTTTATTCTTGTTTATCGTGAATCTGATGGATGACTTATGAACAGAAACTGTAGCCTAAAATTCTTGCATATAAATAGCAGGAACTTTTGTAGTGATCAGGAATGCTTGGTAGAAGGGAGTGAGAGCAAGAGCATCCAGCACCACTTGAAATGTAGCTTCTCTTGGTTTGATGTATGTTTGAGGTCCCCTGTTTCTTTTACCCGAACGTCAAGACGGTCCCACAGGGCAACACAGCTATACAACAAGGCGTTTCTGTTGAGCTTGAGTGGTATTTATGATTCTGCTAAGATTTGACCAATACAGTTTATATATATAACCAATTTTATATATAACACACTATAAGGCCTTTGATTGTTGAATACATAAGCTTGATTCATGTTGTGATATCATTTTAATGATTAGGATCATTAAGGCATTTAACAAGTTTGACTAAGATCTAATCATCCGAAGGGTAACTTAATTGGGCATAACGTGAAAGGCATTAAGACAACTAAAATAGTGCTTTTTGGAATCCTATTCAAACTAATCTTGTAGAGAATAAGGTAACCTAAGACATGTTCCGATATTCTTGTTGAACCTTGATATATAGCCTACTTAACTTGTTTAGATTGCGCAATTAACCAATTTTAATTAGCTATCTATCTTGATTTAAAAAATTGCCTCCAGAAAGATTTAATCTTAAAAAATTCTTAAAGTAAAACTTTGCTAAATCGCCTCTTGTTAAATCGCCTCCTATATAATATTGATAAATCGCCTCCTATAGAGGATTGTTAACTCGCTTCCTAAAAGAATTGTTAAATCGCCTCATATATATGATTGATAAATCGCCTCCTATATTGGATTGTTAAATCGCCTCATGAAGGGGTATTGTTAACTCGCCTTATGAAGGGGTTTTGTTAACTTGCCTTCTGAAGGGAGTTGTTAACTCGCCTTGTGAAGGTGTTGTTATTACGCCTTCTGAAGGGAGTTGTTAACTCGCCTTCTGAAGGTGTTGTTAACTCGCCTAACACAGGTAGTTGATAACTCGCCTTCAAATGTCACATTGTTACAAACATGTAATTTTAAGCATCAAGAAGTGTTCAAATAGCCTACTTAACAGATGTATAACACTTAGGTTTATTTATAACAACATTTAGCCTCATAATCATCAAGAACGATAAAAAATGATCATATTTATTCATTTTAATGCATTCGTACAAGAAACTACAAACAAGGATGAGGTTTAAGGCTCAAACACATTCAAGAAAGATAATACAAAGGTCCTAGCACAAAACCCACAAACATTTTACAATATTTCTCCTAAACCTAAAGTTTCGAGTATAAGAATCAAACAAAACTCAATCAAATGTTAACCAAATGAAAAACTGATTTAGACGAGTGAATAACACACCCAAACGACCAAAACCCCTCAATCAATTTAAGGTTTTACATACTTTTAATTTTGAAGAACCCTAAATCAATAAAAACTTGATTCGATTGAGATATAGGTTGTGTGGGGTGTGAAGAACAAGTCTCTAGTTATACCTTTCGATTGATATCAACTGAATTTGAAGGATTGAAGGGTGACGAATTTGAATGAGGGTGAGGGAGGGAAAAATTTTGTTAAGTGTGTTTGTATGTGTGAAAAACGGGGTGCGTGAAAGGGTTATAAAACAAATTTCATTTTTGACACTTTTGCCCCCTCTAGTTTAATATCCTATGCATTATATATATATAAGTCCTAATAGGCATTTTAAGCTTAACAAATGGCACATTTAGTCCCTAATGTTTTAACAAGCATACCTAGAAACTTATATTTGCACATATACTCCCTAAAGGCATAAACACATAACAGTTAAGGCTCACATAAGCTAAACTTAATTAACTCCCTAAAATTGTTAACCCGTTATTGTTTTAAAAACCTTTTCTTTGATCACAAACAGATTTTATAAAGAAGATATTTGACATTTACTCCCCCTCAAACAATGACCCGTTTTCTATTTAAAGAGCTGTAGTCGTTGTTTGAGTGGTCAAATGTCTTTGAAAAGCATTTTCTAATGAAGTATTGTTTAATTTAGAAAACCAAACACCAAGTAAATAAGATTTCTCTTATTTTCACATATAAGCGCACTGACACGTACACTTATGGAATATTGGAAGCACGGGTTGTGATGCAATGTAATCACAAACCTTTGCATGGTCATAAAGTAGACCATGCCCGAGAATAATTCCCGTTATGAGGTCAAGTTTTCTTTTTGAAATACTTGCCTTTAAGATGATGACCGGGTTGCTATCTGAAATAATAGCAAGCCATTTTGGCTTGTTTTGAAAGCTTTTGAAACTGCTGCTCGAACTTCATTTACAGCCTCGTATCATTATTAAATGACATTTCTAAGGCCGTAAATGTTATCGATTTTCAGAAGACATCCAGAAGATTACTATTTTTATATTTTTGATTTTTTAATTTTGTATTATTGTTTTTTAATAAAAATTTATAAGAAGAGAAAAATCTTTTTGTGTTTTTGTGATTTTATATATATACATAATATACAAAGGATGTAAGAATAGGTACCACTACTATTCTTCAGCTTCATCTGCCAGTTCTTTCAGAATCTCAGGAGTAAACCTTCTCATCCCCAGCTTGTCGATAAAGAATTCAAATCTTTCTCGACATAGAACCTTGGTGAATATGTCCGCCAACTGATATTCTGTTTTGACAAAGTAAAGCTCGATGACTCCATTCTCCACTTGCTATTTTATGAAGTGATATCTGATGTCGATATGCTTTGATCGAGAATGTTGAACATTGTTGCAGCATAAGGCAATAGCGCTTTTGTTATCACAGTACATTAGAATTTTATTGAATCCAAGGCCATAGCCGGTAAGTTGTGATCTCATCCAAAGTACTTGAGCACAACAGCCGGACAAGGCTATATATTCAGCTTCCATACTGGATATCGCAGCGCTTTTCTGCCTTTTGATGACAGCCCCCCTAAAAAAAAACAAAATCCTGTCTCCCACATTTGTCATACTTCTAGAGATAACTTCGACTGTGGATCTTTGACAACCCACGTGATTATCATTTGCAAAAGCTGTTAGAGCAATAGCAGAATCCTTCGAGTACCATAGACCCCGATTTACGGTTCCTCTTAGGTATCGAAAGATTCTTTTTACAACATGTAGGTGCTTTTCGGCAGGCCGTGCATGATACCGAGCACACATACAAACAGCATATACCAGGTCTGGTTTGCTGGATGTTAGATACATAAGGGTGCCAATCATGCCACGATAATGTGTAGGATCAACAGCTTTCCCTTATGTATCCTCATCCAGTTTGGATTTCTCCACCATTGGAGTATCCACTGGGTCACAAGATTCCATTATGTATTTCTTAAGTGATTCTAGAGCATATTTTGATTGGTTTAAAAAGATGCCTCTAGGACTCTGTGAAATCTGTAGTCCTAGAAAAAAATGATATTTTGCCCATCATTGACATCTTGAATTTAGAACACATTATCTCAGAAAATTTATCACATAGTTCAGTAGTAGTAGAAGCAAAAATAATATCGTCAACATAGATTTGTACTAGGAGGATATCTTTGCCTTTTCTGCTGATGAACAATGTGGGATCAACCGTGCCTTTGGAGAATCCTTGAGATAGCAGAAACGATGACAATAGATCATACCACGCGCGTGGAGCCTGTTTCAACCCATAAAGAGCTTTCTTCAGTCTGTACACGTGATTAGGCTTGTCTGGATCCACAAATCCGTCCGGCTGACTAACGTAGACTTCTTCACGTAAGATACCATTTAAGAATGCCATTTTCACATCCATCTGGTAGACGGTCATATTCATATGAGCAGCAAACGCGAGAAATATCCGAACGGCCTCTAGTCTAGCAACGGGAGCAAAGGATTCTTCGAAATCAATTCCCTCTTCCTGACGGTATCCACGAGCTACCAATCTAGCCTTGTTTTTCAAGATTCCTCCCAATTCATCCAATTTCACCTTATAAATCCATTTTAAGGTGATAACCATCACTTTATCTGGAGGAGGAACAAGTTCCCAAACTTCAAGACGTTCGAATTCATTTAGCTCTTCTTGCATTGCCTCAATCCAGCATGAATGAGTTAATGCTTCTTTGTATGTCTTTGGTTCAACTGAAGTTAAGAAGGCATCATAATAGCAGAACAGGGCTTGTTCATGTAGTTGGAGTCATGTGGAAACAGGTCTGGAGAGTTCACCAATTATGTTTTGTATCGGATGATCTTTTGTCCATTTAATTGGGTGTTCTAAGATTAGAGCGTCTAAGTGCATAGTAGTAGAGATAACATCCATTGATGAGGATTCTTCAGAAATAATTTCTGGAATTGGAAGTCCAAAATAAGGATCGTTACTCATATGTGCAACCTCAAGGTCGTGTGACTCTTCTTCAGCACTGAGAGGGATTGCTTGGGATTGTGATTGTGGAGTGGTTTGTGAAGTACTTGGAGAAGGTGCATCTTGATCAACTGTTGTTGAGGAAGGTGAACCGGTTAACTCAACAGGAGCAGGAGCTTCTACAACAGGAACTGGAGAGGCAACGCTAGCTGGAGGAGAGTAGAATTCATCAAACATTGGTTTAAACACAAGATCCCATTCTTTCCTCGATGGTGGTACAAACTATGCTGAAGGAGGAAGGTTTGGAATGAGTCCTGAACTGGGTGTTGCAGGAGTCATAGAATGAAGCTCGGGTCCTGAACTGAATTGTTTAGAACCATAGCTGTCAGCTCATCGAATGTCACATGAATTGTTTCTATAATTTTTCGGGTTCTTTTGTTGTAGATTCTGAACGCTTTCTTTACGGGCGCGTAACCAACGAAAATACCAATGTCAGCTTTTGCATCTAATTTACCCAAGTTGTCATTGTCATTGGTAGGATAACAGAGTGCACCAAAGACATGAAAGAATGATAAATCCAGTTTCTTATCTTGCATAAGCTCATATGGAGTTTTGTTGTATCGAAGGCGGATTAATGAACGGTTTTGGGTGTAACAAGCTGTATTGATTGCTTTGGCCCATAAAAATAATGGAGATTTTAAAAATATTAACATTGTACGAGCAGCTTTTACAAGCGTTCGGTTTCGCCTTTCGACAACGCCATTCTGCTGAGGAGTGCGAGCAACAGATGTTTGATGCGAGATGCCAACATTTTCATAAAATTCACGAAGTGTTTGAATGACATATTCGGTTCCATTATCTATTCGAACATTACGGATGGTGGCATTCAAACGAACTTGAATATTTTTGATGCATTTGATGATGGCCTTAGGAGCTTCATCCTTTGATCTCAAAAATCTGACCCAAGTAAATCGAGAGTAATCGTCAACAATTACCAAGATATACTTTTTCCCGTTAATGCTCTCCACACGCATCGGGCCACAAAGATCCATATGCAAAAGATATAGTTTCTCTTGGTTAGTGTCCTCAGCTTTGGGTTGATGAGAAGATTTCTTGCTTTTTCCTAATGCACACGCTGAACACAGATGATCTTTCTGAAATTTAAGCTTTGGAATACCTCGTGCAAGACCGTCTTTGGCTAGCTTGTTAAGAGTACCGAAGTTGAGATGCGATAAACGACGGTGCCATAACCAGCTCTTAGTCTTTGAAGCTTTTGATAGAAGACAGATCGGAGAAGTCTTTAGCATGTCATCAAGAGAAATTGTGTACAAATTTGTGTCTCGGGAGCCTGAAAGTAGATCAACACCTTCTAAATTCCGAATAAAGCAAGTGTTTTTCTGAAATGCAACTTCAAGATCCGCGTCACAAAATTGTCCAACAGAAAACAAGTTATGTCTAAGCCCTTCAACATAATACACCCTGGAGATAATTACATTCCCCTGCTGATAGTCACCATACCCCATTATCTTTGCAACTTGGTCGTTTCCGAATCGAACAGTTCCTAGAAATTTACTAACGAAGTTCATGAGCTGAGAGCGGTTCCCTGTCATATGTTTTGAACATCCAGAGTCCAGATACCAGAGGACGATCTGGACAACCTGTCATTGACAAGAGAAGAAGAAGATGGAACATTTATAGCATTGGATCCCCACAAATGAGTGGATTCTGAGTTGTTAACAGTTTTAGATTCTACAATCTTAGCTTTTTTACTCGAACCTACTAATTTTAATTTTTTGGGTCTCCTACTATAGACTTTAACCTCTGGTTTTGGTGTTTCTATTGACTTAGAAGTGGTTTCCTTAAGATGTACTATTTTCTTAGGAGTGATCCTAGTTAAAGGGCATGAGTTACCAACGATAGTGAAAAATCTTCTTGTTGGTTTCCACTTATATCCTACATCAGTGAACACTTTACCCGTAGGTTTCCAAGCTTTTTTCTTTTTGTTTCTTTTAGATTTAGATTTAGAACGCACATTCACATATTCAATAAGAAACATATCATGATTAGCATCAAACAAACATTTGTTACAGATTGCACACATATATTCAAACTTAGCATTTCTTACATAATGCTTAACAAGTGCATTACTGATAGGTTCAGAAACAAGATTTATCTTATTCAAACTAGATTTAACTTTCCTAATGTGGTCTTCTACTTTATTCTTTTGATTGCTACGTGATGGCCGCGTAATCCTATTGTTCTTTGTATTGCCAGAAGGCTTTGATCTGCTAGCACTAGTAGTAGGTTTTACTCCTGTAGAAGTCATCAAAGGCTTGTTAGAATCATTTGTTGTAAGGGAATCAATTTGTTTGGGAATATTGTTTGAAGATGTGACAGGTTCAACAAATCTAATTCTTTTTTCCTTGTTAATCGGTGTGACATCAACTAACTTCTCAATAGGTTTTGGTAAATTAGGGCATGTATGAGAGACATAGACTAACAATTCCTGAACATGTTTTGTAAACATAGAAGCAGATTCTAATAGAGATTCCCTAGGATACTATGTTCTAGCACGTTTTACAAATCCATGAAGAGTGTTAGTATGTTCTATAGTCTTCTCAATGTAAACCTCATGTGC
>BQNB010154477.1:0-15511 GCA_026074375.1 Tanacetum coccineum | reverse complement strand
ATACTGTAGAAAAAGTTGAGACAAGGAAGTCTTCTACAAATTCAAAGAAAGAGGAGATTTTGACAGAACCTCAACAAGAGAATGAGGCTTCTTCTACTGGCACTTCAGAAGATAATCCTAAGATTCTAGCTTTTAGAAGAGAGTTGGAAGCAATCGCTCAAAAGCATTTAGGGACAGTACCTGAAAACAACTCTATCAGCACTCTTTCAGTTAATTCGGGTAGTGAACCAGTTAAAATTGGTAAGCTTGATCCTGATGATTCACCTATGCCAGAGCTCGAAATTTTTTAGAAGTTTGAGACAGGAATTTTTGATGAGGCTTCTTATGATGAAGAGGGTGTGGTAACTGACTTCAACAACTTACCAACAGAAATCGAAGTCAGTCCCACTCCTACTCTTAGGATTCATAATTTTCAACCCACAAAAAAAAGTTCAATTACCTGGTGAATCCTTAAGTCAGCTGTGCAAAACTAGATAGCAAAGTGCAGCAAAAATCAGGAGCTTATTGCTTTCCTTCGTATATTCACAAAAGAAACAAAGATAACAATCACAAGATCATTCAGCATTATTTGTTTGCCTCGCTCTTTCTATCTAGGAGGAAACCTAAAATGATGCCTGAAGCTCTACAATATGACATTGGGTTCAAGCCGTGCAAAGAAGAATTGTTACAGTTCAAGCTACAAAAGTTTGGGTTCTTGTAGATCTACCTCATTGATATGAAGGTGATTGGTACAAGTGGGTCTACAATAAATAAAAGAGATGAAAGAGGGTAGTGTGAGATTAAAGGCAAGATTTGGTAGCCCATGGGTACACACAGGATAGAAGGTATTGACTCTGATGAGGTTTTTGTCCTGTGGCTAGAATTAGAAGCCATCAGGTTATTTTTAGCCTTTGGCTTATTTTGGGGATTTTCATAGTATACCAAAAATGGATGTAAAGTGCCTTTTGTATGGCATCTAGGATTGAGAGGTTTATGTCCAAACCTCTGGTTTTGTTGATCCTGATATCCTAAGTAGGTTTTATAAGGTGGTCAAAGCTTTGTATGGACTGCCTTTAAGTATCCTAGTGCCTTGGTTTTATGCTACCTTATCTACATTCCTAGAGAAGCATGGATACAAGAGGGGCACAATTGACAAGACTTTATTTATTAAAAGGGACAAAAAGGAATTCAGTTGGTTCAGTGTATTTGATGTTATCATTTTGGTTGTCTACCTACACCGTCTTGGTGTGATGAGTTTGAAGCCTTGATGAAAAGCATATTTCAGATGAGTTCCATGGGTGAACTCACATTTTTCTTAGGATTACAAGTCAAACAGAACAAGGCAGGGATCTTCATATCTCAGGACAAGTATGTAGCTGAGATACTCAAGAAATTTGATCTTGTAAATGTGAAAGCTGCAATAACACCCATGGAGACCAAGGTGGCTCTGACAAAGGATGAGGAAGCTATTGATGTGGATGTACACTTGTACAGATCCATGATAGGTTCCCTCATGTATTTAACTGCCTCTAGACCTGATATAATGTATGCAGTATGTGTTTGTTCACGTTTTCAGGTCACTCCAAAGATTTCACATCTCAATGCTGTGAAGAGAATCTTCAAGTACCTTAAGGGCAAACCAAACTTGGGCTTATGGTATCCAAGGGATAACTTATTGACTTGGAAGCATCTATGATAGTGATCTATGGTGGTCCTGGCTGACAGGGGAAATTCACAACAGGTGGTTGTCAATTTCTTGGACAAAGACTTATCTCATGGCAATGCAAAAAATAGACCATAGTGGCTACTTCAACAACTGAAGCTGAATATGTAGCTGCTACAAATTGCTATGGACAAGTATTGTGGGTTTAAAATCAATTGTTGAACTATGGTTTCAATTTCATGAATACTAAAATCCACATTGATAATGAAAGCACAATCTGCATTATGAAGAACCCAGTATATCATTCCAAGACAAAACACATCGAGATACGTCACCATTTTTAGAGATTGTTATTGAGAAGGAGCTCATTAGTATGCTGGAGAAAATTCACACAGACTTAAATGTAGCTGACCTGTTGACTAAACCTTTTGATGGACCACGGTTTAATTACCTGGTGGTTAGCATTGGTATGATAAACCCATAGCTACATTTAAGGGGAGGCTTAGTTGTATAGTTTGTTTAATTCTTGTAGCTAAGTAGTCTTAATACTGTTAGTTAGTTCATATTAATACTGGTAGTCATGTCATATTAATACTGGTAGTTAAGCAGTATTAATTCGGGTAGTTAGTTTTCATTAATTCTGTCTATACAATCTCTTGCAGCATGTTTTTCTTTGTTTCAGACTAATTTTTGCAGGCATAGCATGGATGTGCAGATGAAAGGCAGGCGTGATAAGGTTTTAGCTTTTGTAAATCTTCAGTAAATACTTAATTCTGGTTGAAAAAGAGTTAATTCGGGTTGATTCTTAATTAATTCTGGTTGACCAAAATTAAGTCTGGTAGTGTAATTTTTAATACTGGTAGGTTATTGTTAGTGCTGGTTGCGGGAAAATTGACTTTCTTCTGCTTTAACACTGTTTAAATGTTACCGTTACAGATTTTTACGGCGCTATTGTCGTTAACAGAGAAGCTATATATAGATAAAGTTTGATTTCTCTTTCATACTTATCTTTTTATTGCTATCTCCTTTTCGCAAAGTAAAAATCTTCTTTAATTTTATAACGAATACAGTCAATTGTCTTGTTACCAGCATCTACAACCTCACTCGCATTAAAACCCAAGTACACATCCATACCTTTTATTGATACGTTTGTCTCATGGCCCAATTAAAATATTGTGACAAACACAATCAAGTGGGGTTTTTGCGCAAGCCTGACGAAAGTGCAGGGTTTGCAGAGATAGTGGATTTTCTCCGAGGTTCCAACCTCAGGTATGCTTTAACTTCTAATCCAACTATCTATGATTCCCTTGTAAAACAGTTTTGGCAGACTGCTACTGCCAATACTATAGCTGATGGGACTCTAGAAATACATGCAACTATTGATACCACAGGGTACACAATCACTGAGGCATCTATTAGAGATAAGCTTCAATTAGCAGATGCCACAGGGATTACAATGTTGCCAAATGATGAAATTTTTGAGGGCGATGGTGGCAAAATTGGGGTCATCATATAATGGAACTTTCACCTTATGGAAAAGCTTTTTCCACACCCCAATGGAGATTATTTAGTCACATCTTTTTGCACTGTATAAAGCTCTAAAAGTGGTGGATGGAGATACTATTTGGTAGCTAATTTGCTACTGCTTTGATTTGTCTATCCACTAGTAGAGTTTATAATTTTTCAAAACTTATATTTTGATGGTATGGTGGCAAATTTGAAAAGCAAGACAAAGTTTTTGATGTATCCTCGTTTTCTGCAAATAATTTTGAATATTCAAACGAAAAAACAAACACCCTTATGCCCGGGCTTTATGACCCTGACCAATAAGATTTTTGGGAAATATGAAAAGGGGTTTTAGAGGAGCACCATAGACCTTGTTGCCTGCTATGTTTCGTTGTTGCTGTTACTTATCCAAATACAGGTTCATGATCATCATGTTGTGGCTCAAATCTCAACCTCAGCATCCACACTTACAGCTCCATCTACATCATCACCATCTAGTACAAACTCACCACTTACACTCTACACTACACTTTATCCCTGCTTCCTACTCACCTAACCTATCCTTACTACACTATGCTTGAAACTGAACTTAAACACTGATCACATTGTTTGAGGAGCCAGCTCTGCCCACCAACTCTTTCACCCCTCAAATGAACGGCCCATAGGATTAAATGACTGTGGATGATATATCGAGTTGTTCCTCAGTTGATATCAAGAATTGACAAGCCTGGAAACAGATCTCAAACAAACAACGCTGCATGGGGAATGCTATTGTGAAGTTAGTCAGAAGGTAAAGAAGCGAAGGGTTTCTGGAAAAGGAGAAATGTGATTTTATCGTTTGATGAGGAAAGAATCCGAGGCTCAGGGAGGTAAAAGTCAAGATGTCCTCTGTTTCTTTAGTACAAAGGGCTGGTTAATCCTTCTATTGGACTACTGTATATGCTTCAGGGGTAGGAACAAGTGGAAGTCATAAGTCCTAATACACTTGGAAGCAGCCTAAAACTCTCACACTAGGGTTGCCTCTCTAAAGCCAAGTCCATAGATAAGGGAAGGAGATTTAAGAGAATGGAAGAGACTAGGGAAAGAAGAGTATCACAAGCTTGGATTTTATGGATAGGAAGTTGATACTGGTGTAAAGGAGTTAATACTGTTGAGGGTTATTAATGGTAGTATTAAAGTTATTACTGTTAGTGGGCAAGATTAGACTGAAAGTCTTACATGTCTATTCCTTACTGATAAAGGTCAAAGAGAAGGGAAAGGCTCATACGATCATTGAAGAAGCTCCTAAGAAGTCTAAGGAACAAATTCTACAGGAGGAAGCTAGCCTTGCTAAAGCATCAGGATTGGATACTTTACAGAAAGAGAGGAGGCTAAACAAGTACACTTGGATTCACTCTTAGCACAAAGAATTGCAGATGATGAAGATTGATAATAGCAAACAAAAAGAAAAGAAGGAGCTCAAGTTTCAATTTGAAGCTCTTCAGCATTTCCACAGTTGACAGATTGGGAGTTAATTAGAGCAATAATTGATGCTTAATGCAGAGTTGTCAAAAAGTATGCTAGGAAGTGACTTACAAGGAGAAGATTTTGCAAAGAAGATGGTTGATCTAGTAAATCAAAGGAAGAAATATTTTGCAGAGGAAAGAGCAAGAGCTAAAAGAAATAAGCCCATGACCCAATCACAGCTGAAGACATATATGATGAATTATTTGAAGAATCAGGGGACATGGAAGTTATCTCAGCTGAAGAATTTAAGTTTTGAAGAAGTTAAAGAAGAATTTGATAAGCTGGTGAAACAGGTTGAATCTTTTGCACCAATAAACTTTGAAGCCACTAAAGCTAGTTTGAAAAGATTTGGTGAAGAACTCCAGACAAAGACTTCAAAAAGACTGAAGAGTGATGAAGCAAAGGATGATGAGCCAACCAAGAAGTCTGGAAAGAGGAGAAAACAGATGGCAAGGAAAGGATTGCATACAGACATTGATAAGGATGATTCTGAAGATTCAGATGAAGTTAGTTGACAAGATTGATTCAGTCTTAGGTTAAAATTCACTAATTAATCATTGTTCCTGTAGCTTTGAAATCATTGTATAGTACCTATAAGATCATTCAATCCAAGGAGGAAAAAGGGAGTGTACCAAATGTCAGAACAGATGGATATCTGATATAGTGTACATTATTTTGGTGCTATGCTAAAGGATATATCTGAGATGATCTTATGTGTTATTATAGGATTGTCTATGAATAGACATGGATGGATGTGAACCAGAGGATAAGTAGAGAAGTAATTTTAGAAATATTTAAGAATATGTTTGAGGAAACCCCTTTGTATAGATTCTATTAGAGTGCATTTGGTCAGCAATAGGATCATGGAGTGGAGATATTATGATACCTTGTTAGAGTACATTGTTTGACTTGGAGTCAATGGATTATTATATTGTGTTAATGAAAGAAAAAATATCCTTATTGTGAGATGCAAAAGCTATGCTAGATAAGAAACTTCAAGGAGGAAACCAGATGAGGATTGCTACAAAATGTTGAAAATGATAGAAAAGCAAGCTGGTATTAGGAAGTAGTTGAAGGTTGATGAGTCTAGATAGTCTAGGTGGAGTGAGAAGGATTTTACACTTGGTGGAGGTGTATGCACTAATACATAACAAATGGTTATCATCCACACCATGTTCTAACTTAATAAGGACTGGCTAGTCCAGGAGCAAAGGCTTTGGTAAAGACTTCTCAAATCCAGTTTTATGGTGACAACTTGCAATATGTTGTATGGTTATCAACTCACCATATCTATATCTATTTAAGTGAAGAGTTGGCTCGCCAATAGTTTATGGTTTGTGGTAAAGGCTGTGGGAAAACTATAAAACTAGTCATAGATTTTGCTATATGGTAAAGACAAATTGAAATTCCATATTAGATGGTTGACACTTTAACTAAAAACGTGGACTGGTATATCACCTCACCAAGTTTCATGTAACACAGATGTTGACAGGTCATCAGTCCACATGAAAAATTTACCTTTCTAGGTGCCAATAGGATTGACTTAGCCCTGAGCAAACACGGCTACAGGTAAAGCATATCTAATCCGTTTATGGGCTGTAATGGTTTGCAAAAAACCATAGGTATTCACTCACTCAATGTTTGATTGTACTGAGAGTTGATATATGGTTTTCAGTCAACCCATGGAACATGCACCTTTCTGGTGGCCAAAGGATGACTACTCCAGTGTGAAATGGCTAACTGGTAAAGAGGATTCAAATCATTTTAAACACACCTGGAAGTGATGAGAATAGCCTGAAACTATAGGATTTGATGTACATATAGTCAAAATGTTGATATATAAAGGGTTGTGGAAGAGCTTTGAAGATAGGTTATTGCAAAGATCAAAAGAGATGATTTGAAAGCTATTGCAGATTTTAGATCAAGAATAATTCAAAAATTCTATTTACAACATCCTCAGGAAGCTCAAATAGTTTAAAGTGAAGATCAAGAATATATTAAAGGAACTTGAAGTTCACAAGTGAAGATCAAGTTAGGGGAGGATTGTTGGGAAATAGATTATAAAAGACTTAATACTGGTAGTATAACAGTTAAGTCTGGTAGTATTAGTTAGTTCTGGCTAGTATAAGTTAAGTCTGGATGTTACTAAAGTTAGTACTGGTAGAGTAGCAGTACTATAGTTAGTACTGGTCATATTTAGTTAAGTCTGTTTATGTAACAGAATAGTAATAGTTATCTTAGAGATATCTTAGGAAAAGATATGTATTATCTTTTCACACGTTTGTAAAGCCCATTAGGGTTTCCTTGGTGTATAAAAGGAACCCTAAGGCACAATGTTATGTACGTGATTGAAGTATCAATAGAAGCATTATGTGCTTAATAAGAAATTCAATAGCAAATTTGTATTATTGTTTCTTCTTAATTTTGTGTTTAAGATTCTGCATTAACACTTGATACTCATAGTCAGTGTCTCTCACATAGTTGATTTGGATTTATTCAAGTTAGCTATCGTCTTACAAAGGCTGTATAGATCCTAAACCAAGGACCTACACACTAGATTCTAGTATAATGATAGTGATATTCAAACATAACAAGTATGAGGTGATAACATAATTAACATATCAACGATAAATTAAGAATTCGATTTTTAAAATAAACTAAACAATTGAACTTTCATTAAGATGGATAATAACCGAGGGTATTAGCATCACTACTTTAATAATATTACAAGCGTATCACAATTGACAATCGATAGGATTAAGAGAGTAAAAAATTAACGATGTATTCTATGGATTTGTGATCAATGTTTGACTTGGGTGGTGTTCTTCTTCTTTTAAAATTGTTCTTTGTGAGTATGGTATAAAGAATGATGATATTGCCACACTGAAATCATTTTTGAGTCTTCTAATTATATAAGTGTCTGAAAAAGACATGATACGCAGTCTCCAGCAAGGTGGATAAGCCGTTTATTGGGCTGCGATTACTGGATGGGTGCGCGCTACATTGTAATAAAATCTTTGATATCATTACTTAATTTACTTGATTTACCGTATTTCGAATAGTTCTTCTTCATGGATACGGAATATTGTAGACAGAGTGAATATCGCCATATGTAAGTATTAGTCAACGCGTTTTTGTGTGAAGTCTTGGGCAGATAGCGTATTCTTTAGTTTGGGTTACGGCGTATTGGTGAAATTTCAGCAATCTTCAATATCTTCGTTTTCGTTAATTAGGCCTTTTAGCCCCGTCTTACCAACAAATACACTCCTAAACTACTTGCATTTATCATCTTTGAAGCAATTAAGTACCAAATATGCAATAATTATATAAAAGTCGGGCAAAAACCGAGGGAATTGAATGATATAATATATAAAGTGATGTTATTTGATGTCATTCAAAACCACCCACTTGATTAATACTTGTCCTCAAGTCGACTTTAAAAAAGATTCGGTTTATGAAAATGTTATGTCCTCACGAAAGTTGTGGATTTCACCGTTTTAAGATCGTTTGTCTAATTCACCTGTACATAACCCCCCCCCCCCCCCCCCCCCCCCCCCCCCACCCCCCCCCCCCCCCCCCCCCCCCCCCCCCCCCCCCCCCCCCCCCCCCCCCCCCCCCCCCCCCCCCCCCCCCCCCCCCCCCCCCCCCCCCACCACCCTCCAAGCTCCTCATGAAATTGGAAATAAAAACACTCAGATCACTTTATCTAATTAGGGTATGTACAACATTAAGTTAGTACGCTTAATTGCTCGGTCATGATTAGCTTCGTATCATAGGCTTGGCAATGATACACATCTCCACCGTTAAAGCTAAGGAAGAACATGACAAAAGCTAAATTAGGTTAAGAAGGCTTACGGTTAATCATTCAATAATATTTCACCATAAGTACCACACCAACAAGGCAGTTGTATCGTACATACACGGCCGTAAGGACGGAATAGACATATACAATCTGAACACATCCCTGTTCGTGTTTAACCAGCGGTTAGGATGAAGAATGATATAAGGTAGGGAGCTTCTAAATTTCACCAAAAGTCATCATCCAACAAGGCAACTGAGACATGCATACATGGCCGTAACGACGGAATAGACATGCATGCTCGAACAAGTCCTCGTTCGAGTAGACACTAAGGTTAGTTGCTAGGAAAGGGAAGTAAAATAGGTGTTAAGTAAAATTCACTAAACAAATAGATTAAGCCAACAATAGGTCGGTTGCTAGTAACTTTCCCTGGGGACGTTTCCATGACAGAGACTCGAACCATATAGACAAACGCCTTCGATCACAGGAATGAAAAGGAAACTAAGTTGGCATTCCATAAATACGGTCTAAATTCCCTTACATCCTCATCTTAAATACTTTTACATAAGTGGTGATATCGGCTACTTTTTACAAGACTTTACATCGTTGATTTTTGTAACGTATCAATGAATAATCGATTTCCAAGCATTCCTTTCAGTTATTAAACTTCTTTGGACCAATATTTTTTCTTCCATCTTTTTCTTTTCTTTAAACAATACATCATAAATCTCGGTTTGGTTTCACCGTCTTTACTATCATAATTCATCCGGATAATCTTTTCGTATATAAATACGTTTCTCTCGACATGATTCATAATCGCAGAAGTAGCGAAAAAATACGAGTTCATATTTTTGCCATTGCATTGCTGCATTTCGCCGACCATTACGAGATAGAAACAATTTCACTTAACATAGGTAAAATACAAGACTTTACACGAAAGCAACTAGCAACATTGGTAAAATAGGCTTAATTTACATGGTAGGCTAAGGTGCAAAGGTGTAACTGAAAATATAACTGTGGTGTAGAAAAAGATAAAGAATTTGACTCAAAAGGTTGTTCTTGGGATTTTATCTAAAAATGTGAGGTCAATAAGAGTTTACACCGGGAGTTTAACTTAACCAGTATGGATGTTAAATTTTTACGATATTTAGGGCATATGTGGTTAAAATCTGAAATTTATTAGTTGAACCATGTCTTTCATCTAAATATATAGTACTATTCTGGCGCGGTCTCGAGTGATATACCAGGCCAAGTTCTAAAGTCCACTACATCACCGACACACTCATAATTTTGTGGAATTTTAGTAGACAGTTGGAAACGGAATAGGCTTAATTCTCACAATATGTATCAAGGGTTATAGTGCGCTAGGTAATGTAACTAGTGATTTTTACAAAAGTCATGCTAATTTTTTTTTAAATTTTGACCGTTTTTAAGCACTTTGCATGTTATTTTGTAAAAAAGAAGACAAGTACGTTCTAATTCTCCATCCCCCCACTTAAATTATACAACGTCCTCGTTGTATAGATAAAACAATTAAATAATAAGGGAAAATAGAATTAGAACGGAAAACTCCCTGATGTTTTGCTCGTGATAATTCTCCAAGATGAGTCCTTGAGCAAAAAGTGTGTTGACTAGGGCTTCAGCATGCCCGGATAAGTTCAACACATGTCTTTTTCAGCATATACCATATCATAGTTTCAGCAAGGTCCTGTATAAAAGATTAGAAGACAAGTGCAAATTCTATCTCGCTACAATGGTACAAGAAAACAATTAAACACACAACTGTACAGGGATCAATACGCCGTATCCCAAACCCTAGGATACGCCGTATTGTTCCTGTAGAAATAATTAAATTACTGGAAATTAAATATTTAGTTTTAAAAACTGATAACGTCCAGACATCTCTATACGCCGTATCCAGAGGGGTTCGATACGCCGTATAGAGTGTCTGGGAAGACAGACTCGTGCAACAAACAATTTAAATTCGACAAACAATTAAAATGACTAGGTTGTCTCCCGAGACGCACTTTTGTTTCAGATGGTCTTTAAGTTCGACCTTTTTCCTCTTCAACACTTTATCTTGTCCGTGTTACCTCCCATCCGCGATCTTTTCTGTTGAGGAGTTCGTAGTTGATGCAAGACATGCTGCCAGGAGTTCTTTCAACAATATTAATTTTGCTTGGACCATATTTAATTTTATTGTACTACAGTATACGAATTTCTTCATCCATTGCCTATTCGAATGACGTACGACTGTGAATTTTTCAGTTCTGCACAGTTCGTCTGGGTTATTGATGTCGCGGCGAGCCGGGATTGATATCGGAGAATATTCCCTATTAATAACTTCGTAGATGTCTTTTGCTTCTTGTGCGTCTAAATAGGGTTTATAAAATGTATCCGAACATGTCTTTTTGCATAGTTCTTTGTATTCGTCTAGGTCACCAATCGTTCCTTTAGTATGTTCATTCACGTAAAATTCCCATAGCCTATTTTTGGTATTTTTGTCAATCTCCCAATAGTTGTTAAACTTTGATGCCAGCCAATATATAAATTCAAAGTAATCCGTTCTGTTATCCAGGTCATCAGGGATTTTGCTATTGCAAGTATGGGACAATGGGTAATATTTATGAAAGAATTTATCGTTCAGTTCACTCTAGGTAATAGTTGTTCCATTTATTTCATTGTTCCACCATTTCTCGGCATCTCCACTGAGTGATTTTGAGAAGACGTGTAATCATAGTTCATTTTTTTCTACATTAGACATCTTATCCATTCGGTTATTTCGAGCACCTTTGCAATGTGGTCAGTAACGTCCCCTCCATCCATGCCATTGAAGGCGTTGTCCTGCAATATTTTCAAGAATTCATCATTGATTTTTAGTTCAGAAGTTATGATCATCTGTGAGTTAGTATGCTCTCTATTCCCATTCTTTGCGTCATCATAGCTTGATATCATCCTCAGTTGTTACTAGTGATCACCACTTTCTCAAAAAATGGAGGAAATCGTTAGTAGGATATAGAAGATTCTAAGGATCATTGAATTGCTATTGTATCAGTTGGCATATACGCCGTATCCAATTAATGTTGATACGCATTATAGGTCTATTGAATGTCAGTACGCCGTATTAAGTTCACAGAATATGCCATATTGTTTGGAGAACAAATACGTTGTTTAGACTATAAAACTCGATACGCTATCCTAAGCAAAAGGTTAGATACGTCGTATCCAACTAGTGGATACGGCGTATCAGGTGATCAGTCAAAACATAATACTATTTAAAATAATTAAATGCCAAAATTTAAACAAACAATTTAAACACACAATGTGGATAGATACAAATAGAATTTAAATAATTAGATTAGATTAAACTAAACTAATTAATGGTTAGAAATACTAATAAGAATAAGGTTTAATTAATTCACTCCCCGACAGCAGCGCCAAAAACCTGATGTGCTGTCGTGTAGGGTCAATTATTTGATTATTAAGTTTTAAATTTATATTTAGCCTACAAACCTAAAACAACACTTTAACGAGCAGTGATGTACGGTAAGTAGGGTGTCGAACACTAAGAGTGAAACATTAATCTTATATTCTATCAGTATTTTAATTAGTTCTAATTAGTCTATTTACTGGTTTAAACCCTATTGCTATATGGATATTATTGATATGGGGGGTTTTTCAGCCTAAGGACTGGCACAGGTTTGGTGATGACAATATAAATTCAATAAACAATAAAACATAAAAGAAGTAGTTAGAATATAGAAAAGCGGAGGTACAAATCCAAAATATAGAAAACTGTATTAGTCATATTAAATCGGTTCTATGTTGGTTTGTTTGTTTTTTAGTGCAATGATTACTTATCTCGAAGCGCCATATCATTTTAAGAACTTAGGTGGGACGGGACATCATCCTAAGACCTAGATACGATTAATCATGTCACAATTAACGCATCCTCATAAAGCATCCTTTAGTTTAATTATAATCTATATTAGGGAATCAAAGCAGTGGTGATCCTATTAAAACCCTAGCCCAACGGGACTTTACCCACTTATTGTTTGACGGTGTTTTATATAATGGTAGTCCACTATTCAAATCTTTATCAGTTAATTAAGAGCATGATTGCTAAAACATAAATGGGTCACCTACCAGTCTAACTAAGCTCATAATTCAAAGACAAAGACAGAATGTTATTTGTGATCCTATTGGTCTAGTAATATAAAATATGATATGGAGAGCTATCCCGGTATCTGGATTACTTTTTAGGTATCACTAGACCCAGTTGAATGATAGGTCGCATATTCAAACACATAGACAAATATGAGGTGATAAACATAATTAAACAATCAACGATTAATTAAAAAATAAATTTTTAAAAACAAACCAATTGAACTTTCATTAAGATGGCTAATACCTGAGGGTATTAGCCCACAACCATTGTAATTATACAACCGTAATCAAATAATTGAAATTGAACGATTAAGAGAGTAAAAATTACACGATGTCTTATATGGATTCGTTATCAATGCTTGACCTTGGTGGCTGATCTTCTCTTCTAAAATTCGTCGTTTAATGAGTATGGTATAAAGAATATGATATTGCACACTGAAAACTCATTTTTGAGTCTTCTATTTATAGTGTCTGAAAAAGACTCGATACGCCGTATCTGGATAGATCGATACGGCGTATTGGGCTGGATTCCTTAGAGTGCGCGCTACGTTCTTAATCAATCAGTGATATCAATCCCTTTTTACTTTATTTACTGTATCTTCGAATAGTTATCTTCATGGATACTGTGTATGGAGACAGAAGGAATACGCCGTATTGGGAATTAGTCAAACGCGTTTTCTTATGAAGTCTTGGCGCTGATACGCCGTATCTCTTTTGTTGGATACGACGTATTGGTCAGAAATTGGAGATCTTCAAATATCTTCGTTTTAGCTCTAAATTATGCGCCTTTTAGCATGTCTTCACAAATCACTCCTGAATTACTGCATTTATCAACTTTAAAGCAATTAAGTACCAAATCATGCAATAATTACATAAAAGTGGGCAAAACAGGTGGGATAAATGATATAATAAAGTAATGTTATTTAATGTCATCACACAGCGACTGGGTTTTGAGTCAAAACCTACGAGCTCACCAACATTATTGTTGACATTTTCGAGTATCATTTTTAGGTAATGTTAATGATTGTTAGAGTATGGTGCTTGTAGCAGACTTTAGAGAATCCTGTAGGATCTTGTTTGAAAAGTCTTGCATTCGATGTTCATTTTAGATTTGTTTTTCTTGAGGATCGAGATACGATTTTATGGAGCCGCCTTGCATGGCATAAGATTGTAATCATACGGCGGCTTATGTGTGTGTTATTGATTTGGCATCACTCACGTTTTAATAGAGGTTGATGGTCATCACGACACCTTTCATTTATGCAATTTTAATTTTCTCTAGTTTGTATCTTGTGTATGAGAATTGAGTCAAATACGTCGCACTTCTGTGTTTCCGCCGCTGACCGGGTGTGACAGAATGGTAATCAGAGCCAAGGTTCTAGAGAACTAGGTGGTTTGGCCTAGACTATAACCTAGGAACCTGCATATAGTTGCGTCATAGGATCTATATGCGTGGTGTTCCGCTTATACGTGCTTATGTGGTTATATGGTATATAGTATTAGTTAAGTCATTCATTGAAATGTGTGAGCCTAATACTAAGTACAACTGGGAAAGGATATGGGTATAAATACAGTGGCCAACGTAATTATAAACATATCACGACTCATGCATATTTAGTATTATCGTCCACACAAATTGGTGTTCACACCTTAGGACCGCATGATGTGCGGTATAGTATATTAAGCTATCCTATGCGTATTGATTGACCCACCTACCTAACATTGCTTATGTTCTACCTCGTGTAGATAATGACACCTACGATGATGACCCGAAGCGCTGGCCGGCCTGCTACCGCATCACGAGGAGGGGAACAGGTAGACGAGCTAGTAGTGGTGGTAGTAGGACTAGAGGTCGTTTTGGTAATCAGGGTAATGGTAGGATTGATGGTCAGGGTGGCCAAGTAGGTGGTCAGAGTAGTGAGGTAAATGATGGTGTTAACGGAGTCCCCAACTTCTCCACTGTCATTGCATAGCAGTTGCAGAATTTACTCCCTACTATTATAGCCCAAGTAGGTGACCAAGGTAGAGGTCAAGGAAATTATAAGAATCAGAACGGCGATGCCGTCAATGGCAACATCCAGGGTGATGTTAGTAGGGGTTGTACCTATAAGGAGTTCTTAGCTTGTAACCCTAAGGAGTATGATGGTAAGGGAGGTGCTATAGTCTATACCCATTGGATTGAGAAAATGGAGTCAGTTTAGGATATGAGTGGGTGTAGGGATAGTTAGAAGGTGAAGTACACTACTAGCTCATTTGTTGGTAAGGCTCTCATGTGGGGGAATTCTCAAATCCATACACGAGGTCGAGAAGCCACTATAGGTATGTCTTGGGAAGACTTTAAGATTTTGACTAGAGAGGAATTTTGCCTTAGTAATGAGATGCAAAAGTTAGAAACTGAGTTGTGGAATCACGCCATGGTCGGGGCTAGCCATGCTGTGTATACTGATAGGTTTCACGAGTTGGCTAGGTTAGTTCCTCACTTAGTAACCCTGGAAGGTAAGAAGATTGAAAGGTATGTGTGTAGTTAGCTGGCACATTGACTGATGAAGCCCTTAGGAATGGGTCAATAAAAAAGAACCCCGAGAAGAGAGGAAATATAGGAGAACCTAGTAAGGATAGGAATGGAAGGGAGGATAACAAAAGGACTAGGACTGGAAATGCTTTTACTACAACCGCAAACCCTGTTAGAGGAGGTTACACGGGTACGACACCCAAGTGTACCACCTGTGGCTATCATCATTCGCCCGAGACACCTTGTCGCTCTTGTTTCAACTGTAACCGCCTAGGTCATTTTGCTAAGGATTGTAGAGTGGCGCCTAGGAATGCAAACCCCATCAATGCTAGAAACCCAGTTGCTAGGACCTGTTTTGAGTATGGTAGTACCGATCATA
>BQNB010154476.1:2845-15511 GCA_026074375.1 Tanacetum coccineum | reverse complement strand
TTTGATAAAGTCTACCACTTTAGAAAGTGACAATAAACGAATGGGTCATGCCAGAATTTTTATAAATATCTTATACTTAGAAAACATTTTATAAAAACTTATTTTCTGAAAACCCAACAAAAAGACGAAATCGCATTATTTTAAACATTATATTCAAATTTAATAGGTAAACTAAATTGAATGTTTACAAATATAACATCTACTATTTTCTTAAAACCCGACAACAAGACAAAATAATAAAATATTATTTTAATGTCTGACTAAAAGACAAAAAATATAATCTTATGTAAAACTTTTGTTGTTTAATGTGTGTGTCTAAGACATTGATAACACTTATATCGAGGACGTCTTATCTAATCAACTTGGGGTTTGAGTAAATTGCCAAAACATGCTTAACTTCTTGTTTCTTTAAATTCTTATTTACTTAATTCTCATTCCTTATACATTATTTCTTAGCTATTAAATTCTCATTTATTTATTACCCGTTTACTTATTTCTTGATCACTCCGCGTTCAATTAATCCTTACTTACTTACCACTCTATCTAGTCCTGAATTTCCAATTCTCTTCTTAAACAGTAGACACACACACACACACACACACACACACACACACACACACACACACACATATATATATATATATATATAGAGAGAGAGAGTAAGGATCCAGTGAGAAGTAAATTAGAATAAAAAGTGGTGAGAAGTGACTAAAACCATACATTTAAGATGTAACGACTTGTATTAGATGCATTTCTATTTATTTAGATGCACCATTTTGAGTTTCGAAAGTTAATTTGATGTGTAGATGGTGCAAATTGATTTTCATGATTTTGACACATGTAGAGGCACAAAAACAAGAGAAATCATAAAATGCATCTAATATACGTATATGCATCTAATTAAAACCTAGAAAACACATTATGATGCATTATAATGCATATAAGATTATGGAAATGCATCTAATTTAAGTCAGTGCATCTCGAATATGCGGTTATATTTACTTCTTATCCTTCTTATTTTAAGAAAACTTCTCATTTGATCCTAGCTCTCTCTCTCTCTCTCTGTCTCTCTCTGTATATATATATATATATATATATATATAGAGAACCATTTTAACCTTTGATCAACAAATAATTTATATGGCTGGAAAATTAATGGCATGAATTGTAAAGAACATTCAGATTAAAATGATATTATTTATTAACCAGAAGGCAATTATGAACTTCTACATAGTCAATAAAAAATATGTCAATTTGGTGTCATTTTTTTCAAATCCAAATCACAACCACTCCCCACACATCTCTCTCTCCCATTTTCCAAATCTAGATCGGCTTGTATTTTTCTTTATAAAATTTTCGGAGAAAAATTATCAGTTATCCACATTTGAAATGAAGATTAAAAAAAAAAGATCGAGTATATAATATTTATGTGTTTGTTTGCTTTGTCCATCGGACTTACGTATTGTTTCACTATACACGGGATATAAAAATACAGTTTTTAGATCTCATCCACTTTTGGCCTCCTTGAATGTCATCTATATTAACCATTTCTTGTGATTTCGACCCTACAACCATCTGCAGCCCTACTTTATATCATGTATCAAATCATTCATCAATGTAAAGGTTCGAATTTTAAGTCAATGGAATGGCAGGTTCTGAGGTTCTTATTAAAATCGTCGAAGATAATAATGGATTTCGAGCCTCCTCTGTCGACCGAGTGTACAGATCTACTTACAAAGAGAGGTGCACATGTATATATACATTGCTTTTTATTATTCTAACTGTTATAACTTCACAATGGCTTATGTCTTTGTTTAAAATATAACTAGAAACACAAATGAAATTGATATTATATATTTGTCTTGGCTTTTATATTTAGAGAACGAATGAAAATAGATTTCTTATAAAACGTCATCGGACATCGTTACCGGAATGGATGAGAAAGAAGTGCCCCTTGTTTAATATAGTAAAAGTTTAACAAATTAAGATGTATGTCACTGTTATTGTTTTTCTTGGATTCTTTATATATCAGGTAACTATAGTAACTCCCTATAGCTATGTTACAGTCAAACGATTATTTGATTTGACTATCATTTGGGTTCCAATAGTAGCACCCTTTATTATTTTCTTAATTAAATTCAAGAAGTGCGAGTATTGTCATTGAAATGTAAGATGTTTTGATTAGCCTAGTCCTCGGCTTAGTATCAATAAATTACATGTGATAGTGGGGATATATGTTGTCTAATCAATGTTAATACATTATGGTTTTGCTTATTTATTAGTTTAAATGCACATGTATTGACACTAGTTTAAATACATTTTACATGTATGTTTGAGTAATTTATTAGTTTAAATGCACATGTATCATACCAAAAGGGGGGGGGGGGGGGGGGGGGGGGGTGGGGGGGTTGTTTTTGGGTGGGGGGGTGGTGTTTTAACACAATTTTCAATAAAATTACATGTATGTTTCGACATTAGTTTAAAATTTTCTTATTAGTTTAAATGCATTACATGTATGTTTATTTAGTATTGACTCGTGAGAGAGTCCAGGTGTTCCTTATATCTCTAAAGATAAAGATAAGACAAATTTAATGTTAATGAACCAATTGCTACTATTTGATCATTTGTTGATTTTTGTCTTCGTTTAAAAATTTAATGATCAAAAACGTCAAAGTCTTATCTATAAGCAAAGGTAAATAATTGTTTTTATAAATTGTGTATAATATAGTTTGTGAATATTTAAGCAAATGGTGCACATGTGTTTTGCTAGATTATGCATATATGTGGCACTACTTATTATGATAAATTCGTTTGCATCATTTGATATAAGAAAAGGTTGTGCATATGTGTTTTGTTTGTTGTTAAGTTTAAATAATTCTTTTGTTAATTGTTTGTGGTTACAGGTACGAGTATGACGAGCAATATGAAGAGTGCACGTGTGTTTTGTACAACTAGTTTTTTTTGAACGGCAATTTTATTTAAACACTACAAGGAGCGGTAGAATCAATCAACAAACAATATAAGAGGTTTTTAAGCCAATCGTCCCATTTGGATCGATGCTTTTACATCGATATTTAAACCAATAAAAAGAGCTAGAGACTAAATTATCAAAGATCAAGACCTTTTTCCGGAATCTTCGTATCAAATAAAATCGTATTCCGAAAATTCCACATAACCCACACAAGCCATAATAGATCCTTCGATAATAACTTTGATGTTTTGATCGAACCGGTAGACACGAGCCAAGGAACGCCACTCCTCATATTAATAAACCTCCATTACTCCACATTCCCACCATGAAGAAATCTTTCTCATAACCTGTCTAACCACATTGCATTGAAAGAACACATGACTTGTCGTTTCGACACCCATTTTACAAATGGGACAATCAATAGAATCAATATCCATGCCGCGACGAGATATGTTAAAACGAGTAGGAAGAGCATTAGATTTAACTTTCCAAGCCAAAATATTAACCTTGATAGGCACGGATTTGACCCACCTTGTCGACAAACTCTCCTCCTGGAACCGGTTGTCGTCTAACGTCTTGCGAATCGAAGCAACCGAAAATGAGCCATCATTCTCCAGCGACCATATGTACCTGTCAACACGAGGCACCAACGAGATTGTTTTCATGATCTCCGCCATAGAATCAAACTGTGTCTGTTCAATACCACTCCTCGCATTTCTTCTGAAGGTAGTAACTAAGCTTGGCGCCTTTAACTTTGAACTCACTGAAATATTTTTGTCAAGTTCCAAGGCATAAACACGAGGAAACAACCTCTTTAAATCCCCTCCACCTTCGTACCATTTATCAATGCCAAAAGAGAATTCCTCACCATTTCCCAGCTTTAATTTGATAAAATCGTGAATATTTATTCCTTGTGCTTGTATCACCTTCACCTCCTGGACGATTGTAGTCCAACAGGTCCGAGCAGCCGAAGCACCAACTTTATCTAAACTCCGTCCCCCCCAGAATATAGCCTTTATCACTTTGTCATAACGAATCTTTTGAGAATAAACCGCCAACAACCACTTGAACAACAACCCTCTATTGAGAGCAAATAAACTAGAAACCTAAGCACCTTTCTCTTGATAGTTAAAACTATTTTCCCCTAAACCAAGTAAGAGTAAAGACACAAGTGCACGCGGTAGATACAAGTGCAAATAAACTAACTTGAGTGCGTATATATAAGGGCTTATGGATGAACTCAAATGCACATATACTTCCCTAGAAATCGAGAAATCATCTAATAGTGAAATACAAAATGCAGATACGGCAACATCTGTTGGTTAGTTAAATATAGTAGCACGGTCTAAACTTTCATTTAATTAGTTAACTTTTAGAATTTTTTTATTGGAATTGTATATCACTTCTTTTAGATTTTGTGTATAAATATTTTTTTTAATTGTTTATAATACATGTAAAATATTTATGTTTGTCATTCCATTCACTTGTGTAAATATTTGTGATCAAAACACATTTTAGGTTTAGATTATCTCAAAGGAAACACATATGCACATTACCTTTTCAAAACTAAACATGCTGGAAAAAAATATTTAAAAAAATTCCTAAAATTTAGGAACTAAAAAACATTTTTTATTAAAAAATTCAAAAAAAAATTAAAAATGTAATTTTACCTATATACCCTTTTGAATTAAATTAAAAAGATAAATATTGAAAAAAATCTAATTGGTTGATGGTGGTTCTCGCAGTTCTGTACATTTATTTGGTTCTGAAAAGAACCTCACCATATATATATATATATATATATATATATATATATATATATATATATATATATATATATATATATATATATATATATATATATATAGGATAAAGATCAAATAAAAAGACAAATATTCGTGAGAAGGATAAAAAGATTTTTTTTTTTAAAGTTCTCAAAAAATTCTGGAAAAATTCCATAAGATCGTGTATGTTGGTGCATGAAAAAGTTGTAAAGGAAGTTTTTCTAAAAGTGGATAGTTTTTCCGAAAAAAAATTATGAAAAAAAACGTTTGTGCATTAAATCGGTTTTTTGTGCATCAAAAATTCGTTTTTGTACCCAACTTCTTTTGACTTTTTGCATCAAAATTTTATTGCGCATCAAACTATAACAAGTCGAAAAATTTGTGCATCAAAATTTTTTTGTGCATCAAAATTTCTTTTTTTGCGCATTAAAAAAAGTATAAAAACTCAAAATTAGAAAAACTTCTTTTACAAAAGTTTTATGCACCAACATACCTGATTTAATGGAATTTTTTTGGAATTTTTCGAGAACTTTTAAAAAAAAAGTTTTCTTTTTATCCTTCTCACAATAATTTGTCTTTTAATTAACTCCTCTATAATATATATATATATGATAATTATATATATATATATTATATATATATATATATATATATATAATATAATATATCTATATATAATATAATATTTAGTTAGGATCAAATAAGAAGTTTTCTTAAAATAAAAGGATAAGAAGTAATTATAACCGCATATCCAATGCAACCGACTTAAATTAAGCATTGCATCTCTATAATCTTAGATGCATTATAACGGGCATCATAATGTGTTTTCTAGCTTTTATAATTGCATATACGTATATTAGATGCATTTCATTTTTTCTCTTGTTTTTTGTTCCTCTGCATGTGCCAAAAATCACGAAAATTAATTTGCACCATCGGTATGCATCAAATTAACGTTCAAAACTCAAAAATGGTGCATCTGAATGAATAAAAATGCAATCTAATGCAAGTCGTCTGCATCTCATAGGTGTTTAGTTACTTCTCACCACTCTTATTTTAATTACTTCTCACTGATCCCTACTACATATATATAAATGATATATATATATATATATATATTTAATATATAATATAAATATATATATATATATATATAAATATATAGTAATATATATATATATATGACGCGTTTTTTCATAAACCACTTTTTGTACATGTATTTAATTCAAAATGGTATAATAGTCAAAACACATTTCGACTTTTTTTTGAATTTTTTAATTAAAAAAATGTTTTTTTAAAAACCTTTTAATTTTCGGAATTAATTTTTTTAATTTATTTTATATATTTTTTTTTAGTATATACTGTTTTCAAAAGAAAAAAAATAAGTGCATATATATTTTTTTTAATATTGTAAATTTCATGTTTTAAGTGTACATTTTTAACTTAATATGGTAATTACACATATGTTTCTTGTGCACATTCTTTAATCTTCAAAAATTATAACACAAAATATAGACAAAATTTGATATCAAATGAAATACATTAGAAATATAAATTCAACTATATCCATGTTGTTCAAAAACATGTGTGCACTCTTCGAAAAACATATGTGCACGTTTCACTTTCTCTCTCAAATTCATTAGAACATATGAGTACCCTTGCAAGAACATATATGCACGCCTTTCGATAACATATATGCACAACTTCCAAAATTACAAGTGCCTTCGTTGAACATCTTCATCACACATCGTCTTTTCTATGATTGAATCATCCCCTAAAAAAACAAAAAACAAAAAAGAACTAATTATATCAAATAAGCTTAACGGCTAAAAGAACACTTAGGCACTATTCATATATTCTTCAGAATTACTTGGTCTTAGTGTTGCTTTAACTGCATATTCAAGGAAACATACATGATTATTGTTATACAAAATCACATGTACTATTTCTTTCATTTCAATACAACATTTACTATTGCGCAAGTATAACTATGAGACTAAACAAACCATTAGAGTACAAAAATAAATACATACAAGTTGTACCTTGTACATCCACCACCTCACTAAAATTGTTTTTTAAAAAGATAATATAATTATAGTATAGCAAAACCTCAAAAACCACTAATCTTGCCTTTTGACACAAATATGAGCAAGGCACCACATATGTTTAGATTTTGCATAAAAATTTCCCAATTACTACTTATGTTTTAAAACTTGGAAGTAGCTAAACTAAAACCCATCTGCACTCATTTTGCAATTGCCAGAGTGCGGAAAAATTTATAATATAACTATAAAAAACAAATTAAAAAATAAATAAATAAAATAAATCCAAACACCCACTAATAGAATCAAAACAGATTATGTTAAACAAATCACCATCCAGGAGGAAGAACGAGTAGCAGACTTCGTACTTCATCGTCGCTCGACTCTCGCGACAATGACACCGAAGATCACCCAAAACCCCAGATCCGCTCCGTGCATACTTCTAAATTTTAAGTCGACATGAAATTAATGTTCGCCTGCGATTGTGTAGGACGTCTCGACAAGGAAAAAATTAGCGGCGGCATGGTCTATATTAAGACGCGAAAAATGAAAGCCGGCAGTAAACACGAATTCAGTGGAAAGAAACTCACGGCGAATTAATAAGCACTTAATACGACGTCCGGCGAGATATTTCATTTGCAACTTGATGTAAATGAATATTTAAGAATGAGTTTTTTTTATTAAAATATTGGGACGTTTTTTCTTATAGATCTAAGACATGCAGAGGTTTTTTGTGTTGAGTGATATAATTTGTGATGAAGGCGGCAGACACAATAGATGGGAGAAAGCAGTTAACATAATTTTATTTTTTATATTTAATTGGGAAGGATATTTAAGAATAATTGTGACAGTTTTATAGCAATCAATAATTCTGAAATTCCCATAGTACCCTTAAGTAATTTATTTATGTTTACCTAACACTCTTTGTCACACCCCGACAATGGCGGAAACTCAAGAGCGCAACATAATGATCAATCATAACACAAGATACAATATAGAGAAAACTACAATGCATAAACTTAAAGTGTTACGAATACCATCAACCTCAAACAACCTTGAGTGGTGTCCCAAATCACAATCAAATCCAAAATCTCTTACAATAACCAATAGCCCGCACTAAGGCGTATAAATTCCGAAACTTAATACCAAATCTTCCAAATACTAAAGCCAAATAAAAATAAACAAGCAAGACTTCACATGAAAATCCAATTGGGATACTTCTAAGTCTGCTGCCACATAAATCACCAACTTATTCCTCTTTCAGTTCACCTGAAAATGATACTCGAAAACGTCAACAATAATGTGGGAGGGCTCGTAGGTTTTGGACCTTAAACCCAAAGTTGTGCAAATATATATTTCTGAGGACATAGTGTAGTATGACAGTGATTATACATGCAGATAACCATATAATAATCAATCTCAATATGTCAATTACGTAACTAAAGGGTGGACATACACATACTACGGGTTGAGGTCGTACCAGGTCGCTCCTATAGATTCACACAAATACTGGGTAAGCGTAAACCATACGATCAAAACAAATCTTACAAATACTGGGATAGGCGTACCCCTCGATCCAAATAATCATGAACATATAATTTTCACATAGGCAGTCATAAGCACATTATCCTGTCCAAAAAACTAAACCACATTTCGACAAGTTATGAAATTAATATACACAATCATTGAAAAAAATTTCAATACACTTTTGAGTAATCATTTTCCCCCCAACGGAAAAACAATAAAAAATGGGGCTTAGAGAAATACCTCAAGGAAGTCTTTAGCAATCAAATCTCAATCGCACCAAGTAAAATGCAATGGACGCCCGCCACATGACATAGTCTAGTTAATGTCGCCGCCAATTAGATTAATCCATTTCCAAACAATTTCACGTTATGTTGCATCAGAGATTAGACGCATTGATTCATTTACTCATCCAACAATTAGTGGTGTGATGGGTGTCGATTACAAAAACCAATCATAGATTAATCTTACTTACTCAATCAATAATACTTATACTATTTTAAAGAAATAGATAAGTAATATTCATAAATATTTAGAATTAATAATTATATATATATTCGTAATATTAGTCAACGTTGAAATAATATATTAGAGTTGAAGTTGAGACGAATATCATAGTTAATGTTATTCGAGAAGTTTCGATTAAAAATTATATTTTCGTCTGTTGAGTGAATTTATAAAAATAAATAAAATAATATAAAAAAATTTTATTTATTTAAATTCAAAAATCATGTTTTTAGGAAAAATTTCTAAGTATAAACTTTTTGTGAAATTTCAACATGACCCGTACGTTCTTACAACATTTTCCAAGGTTTCAAACATTAATTTTCAACACTTTTTACCAATTCGATACTTTCGACAAATTCCAAAATTAATCTTTAACGTTCTACTTAAAAATGTTTTTACTTAAACGTTTTTCTTAAAATATCGTTCAATATCACTTCGTAAATACATTTTCACTTTCAAAAGTCCGTCAAATCTCTTATAACGACTAAATATCGCTTATTGGGCTTTAAGGCCCAACAAGGGTCCATTAAGATATTTATAAGTCCAAAATACGATCCAAGTCCAAAACCAAGGTCCATTTATATACATAAGCTTATACTAATAAGTAGAAAATAATTTGGACCACAATAAGCCCTCCCATTAAGCCACGACTTAAATGGACTTATTGGGTCGTGAGTTCATAAGCTCCAAAATACGTATATTAAGCTTGAAAATAAGCTAATAAGCTACGTATCGCATTTGGTTACTACCATAAGCCTAAAAAATAATCCACAACATACGCCATAACACAAAAATAGTCAAAATCACTTTCCTAGTGATTTTGGGAAAATCACGTGGCATATAAGCCCAAAATAAGCCAAGAAATAGCTTAAAAATAAGCCCGCATAAGCTATACAAGCTACTATAAAAAATAAGCTATCTAGAAACATATATTATTCAACCATGACGACCACAATATCAAAACTACAAAAACCCCCATTCTTTCTTTTTTTATAGGACGAACCAAACACACCCCTTTTATTCATTTCGTTTCTAAAAATCGATTTTCATGACGATTAACTTGTACAACTAACATCTATGCATCAAATTAAACCCAAAAGTATAAACGAAATTTAAATTTGAAAACTTATAAGAAAATCTTCAAAACTGTAGATTTCGACACGAACCGGACAACCCAAACGTTGTTTAAATGAATACCCAAATACTCGTATCAACCCGAAATATCACGTTCTCGATCAAAGTTGGAAAATTTATGTGTTTTTATTGGTGGCTTAGGTCAGACGCACACACACTTAAGGGAGAGGATGTGTGTGTTTTTTTTTGAAATGATAAGGATTATGGGAATAATGGAGAATGAAAGCATCTTATGTACAACCTTAGACAAGGTTAGCTAAAATTAAGCCACCATGTCTCCCCTCTCTTGCTTATAACTGGCCATGGATCCTATGTGGTCTCGGGCCTTTCTTTTCGTGTCGGGATCACTTAAATACTCGTAAAACTCAACCGTAAAATTTACCCCAAAGTTAATTAGCATTTTTATTCACCTTAAAAATACTTTTCCATTAACCTAGAGTATTTACACGACATATTTACACTTTAAACCCTTCAAAACTCATTTGGACATTAACGGACGTGTCAGACTCGTTTTTTTGGCATTTCTCAAAATTCACGGGTCAAACCACCCGGAATACAAATAACACAATAATACCTTCCAAAAGGGATTATTAATCACAATAAACCATAAATCACCATAATTCTCAACAAAATCATCACCGTCAACACGGTACAAAATCTGAATAAACTGACAAAAGTCAAATAGTCAAAGGACTATAAATTAAATATTCAGAACACAAAAAGGGCAAAGGTTACAAGAAAAGCATCAGGTTTTTAGGGAATCTGTGAAGAATGGAAGTCACTCTTGTGCTTATTTATATTAGTCTTTAGTAGTAACTATATTTAAATCATAGCACATTAGTTAACAACTTCATTGAACACAAATCAAATACAACAACCTATTTTGTAACGCGATTTTTGCTATTTTTTCCAACGTCACAAAAACACTTTTACACCATGGGTTATAAAACATAGCTTATGGATTATTTAAGTGCATAAGCTCGTATGCCCAGAAAATGAGCGTATGAGTTTTCTAAAGTTTATATAACCTCATAAGCCCTAAAAATATATAGAAAAGGATCCTCTAGATGCAAAACCACTTTTGTATATCTTTTGATGTACCTCACTTCAACTTTTTACGTTTTCTTTGAGAGCGCGACAATATATATACAATTAGCGTAATATACTTTCTCTCAGTTTCCACCCAGGTTGTCTGTGAATCACACTTAATAAAATACTTCCGGTGGTCTTTCGTCAGTTCTATATCTTGGCTGGGATGCTAGGGACTTTTGAAAATTTGGCGGTGACGCACTGTTTTGTGTTAAAAAGTAAAAGGCAACAATCGTTAAAGTAAAAGGATACAATCAACATATATTACTAAAGTTTTGGAGGAAGTAAATTCACACCTTCAGTGTTTATGAAGGAAGGGCCGATGAATAGACTGAGTAGGGTGTGCTTTGAGGACGATATCTACTGTTTGATTCTTCAATGAGTCAAAAACTTCTTGAGGAGTTTTATTCAGTTGGCCAACCTACAAGCCTCTTCAAAGTCTCTTCCATATTTCATTCAGTTGGTGCAGAGGCCACATCAGCTAAATCACCTTGTTTTAGCTTGATTCTTCGCCTAATCGCATATAAGCTATCTGAACTTCTTATGCCAAGTTGGCTAAGCTAAGCATCTGGGAGAAAGACTTGGCCATAACAATAGAATCTCCGGCATCTAAACTTGTTGGAACGACCACCTACCGGATCATCCCAAGTAAACCTGCTGATGCACCAAAAACAACATTTAAGTGATATCTTTTATCATTATCGCTTATTAGACATACGAAATATACTTATAATACGAAGTTACAAAATATTACGTAAAAAATCAAAACGTCAACCATGGATAGAGAATTATCATCACCAATCACATCATCTGTGACTAATTAGCATAAATTTCTTAACTTTTAGCTTAAATTTAGGCTTATCAAGAAGCCCATAATTCACATGTTTATGGCTTAAGGAGTATAAGCTTATAAACCATAAAATAAGATCATAAGCCAAAATCTTTATGCTTATGAAAAATAATCTCAACAGACGGTCTTATAAACTAAATAACATGCATTTTCAATCCTAACAACTAAAAAACAATCATACAAATACCTATTTACAGCATTCTTTAAGAACTCGAAGGGGTTATAAAGCTTATAATAGGCAATTAGGCACATCTTCAAATTTAGATTCTTTTTCTACGTGAGTGATTACCATGAAGCGTCATCACGACGCAATAGAGAAAAGGCAAAAAAGCATCCGCACTGCACCTCAGATTCTTGGTAAATCCAAAATGATCCTAAAGATCCTCAAAGAGTGAAAACTTCCTAACATAGATGGGGATTATATGGCATACCTGGAAAAGTGGCATGCATAACAATGTCACAACAATATCTCAGATTATGCATTTTTTGAGAGATAAAAAATTACTTAGACTGTTGTGAAGGAAGTAAAAAAATAATCCAACTATATAGCTTTGCACCTTTTTTGAAATCATTCAATAGAATTTACCTAACCATAAAACAAGTTGATCGAGGATCCCCTTGCCTTCCTACTATACATTGGTTAGACGACAAATTATTGTGCCTGAGATTGTTGTTAGAATTCCAGGAAGTCTATGATAACCCTAATATCAAACCCTAATACCAACAAAACAAACATATACATAAACAATGGGACACAATAATGCACAA
>BQNB010154474.1:3304-15512 GCA_026074375.1 Tanacetum coccineum | reverse complement strand
GTTCTTATTTCATATTCCGTTGTGCTTAATCAATCAATGTTATTCATACCCTAGTTGAGTCCAGATCTTGGATTCTACAGCTACTTAGGCAACACGTAATCATAATGTAAAAGTATCCACTTGTGTCCAGTTGTAAAACATTGCATGTTTCTCACCCCAAAAACTTATAAAACAAAAGCATGTAAAACGTGGGGCTATGAACTCACCTTGATTGAGCGAATAACAAGTATATCACAGATGATGCGTCACGTGAATCGTCAGATGCAACCTATTTAATTTAAGGTTTTATAAGTACTAATCACATTGTGTAACTACTACCATATATCATTCTATATAGCTAGTCACCATCTAATTGTTTTGTTAAAATTGCGTTTAATAGTTAATGTTTATAATTGCGTTGTAATAGTCAAAACTGGCGTAACTTTCGCGTTTTAAGCCCGAATTTGACGTTTCTTATGCCCACGCTTTCGTATTAGGACGAGTTATCATAATTTGACATTTTCATATTTTTAATCCCTAGATGAACAGTACTTTTTACTGTTCACACCAGTTATAAAGTTATTTTTATAGTTTTAGTTATCGTAAAATCCGTAAACGTCGTATTTTATTCGTTATAGCTCCGTTTTTAGCGATTCTTTCGAGCACGTTCTCGTAATTGAAAGTTCTATTTATTTATGAGGTTTACAAAAATAAATGTTTCTGTCATGAATAGTAACTTTTATAAAAATAGTTTTATAGAAGTATTAATTGTCGTAAACTCGCAAAATTCATAACTCATTCGTTATTAATTAAAAATTTTCGTTTCTTATCATTTTGGAATCCTAAAAATATGTGTAATCTGTTAAAAATACTAAACTTGTTGTTTTATATAATTTTTATAAATTTTTTTATAAAAATTCTTTTATAAATCCGTTTATTTATCGTATAACTTGTTTTTACCGTAACTTTTTTGTTATTTATCCGTTTTTCGTGTTTCTTAGCTTTTTGGAATCGTCATGAGACATAATATTTTATAAAAAATATAAAATGGACAAGTTGTATGTCGAATTAAAACAGAAAGTTAGGATGTCTTTCTTGATTCCATATGTAAACTTTGTTTCTATAACTTTCAACTTTGTATTTTACCATAAGTCTTTTATACTATATATATATTATATGTCTTACATATAATAAAGTCCATTAGTCCATCTCTTGTCCAAAATTCCATGATAACAAGTCCATAATAACTCTTTTAAACAATAACTTTCTTATGTAACCTTTAATCACTAGTTTTATACATAACCATTTTTACACAATAACCATGAGTGTACAAGTGTTATACTTCCAATATAACCTTATTTTAGTGTTCATATAACATCACCAAAAGTCCATAAACAAAATTAACATGTCATTTGCATTACTTTTACTTGTAACATATTAAGTAGACTTTATAAACCCTAATTTGTACATAATCATTTTTACACTTAACCAACATGGTATAACACTTATAGATCCATTTTAACATGATATTATCATTATCACAACATATGTAAAAGTGTACAAAATGATTATCACAAGTAAAAACTCTTTTTACATGTTTAAAAGTCCTAAATGGTGATTCTAGCTATATAGAACTCATATATGCATATAATCATGAAATGAAAAGATAAGGGTTCTTAGATAACCTTATGATAATGATGTATAATGATGAGAAATATGATCTAAACCCTTGTTTAGATTTAAAACCCAAGCTTGCAAGCTATGAAAACCCTAATTCAATATGAAACCCTAATCTTGATTTCTTGCTTCAACACTTGAAAATGCTTAGCCAATGCTTGGAAATACCTTAGTATATCTTAGGAATGATGTAGGTATGTATGTAAATGAGGTAGAAAATTTTGTATGGATTACTTAAGGGGATGTTTGTTTGCCGTGAGCTCAAAGGAGCAAAAAGGGAGGAGTTTGTTTGATTTCTAGTTAAGTGTTTGAGTTGTATGAGTTCTCTTACATGAATACTAGTATTATATGGTAAGACTTAGTCAAAAAGATTGCAATAGTTGGTCAAGAACATAAGGAGGGTCTTAAGGGTCTTGGTTTTGGTCAAAGAAACAAGGTAAGTCTAGGTTTAATGGAATAGATGTAGTACAAGACCAAGTTGATGATTTTTTTCTTATTTCTTTGAACCAATTGCAATAAATCTGGCCTATAAGAGATATATATGATATATTTTGTAGTTTTTATGTATTAGGTATAAATGTGGGTATTTATTGAAGCGTAGAAAAGTTTTGGTGGTTCCGGGAATGCCTAAACGCAATTTATCGCGAAACGTAATCAATTTACGCAACCAATAAAAATACAATGAACAAAGACCATAATTATTCTCAAAATAATTATTTAATACTTGCTTGATGTAAACGTTTAATTGTTTGATGCCCGTTTACATTGTACGATAATTTTTAGCGTACGCGATTTAACTTAACGTTTATGATTTAAAGCAAACGCGTACAATACAAAAGATAAATAGTAGATTTATCGACGTCATCAATGACTTGAAAACACGGGGTGTTATAAAGATAATGGCGATACTTAGAGGATAATCTCACATATGATGGAGAAAAAAAATTCTCTCCCAAATCCCGGGGTCAAAAACTTTATCCATGGTCATCAAATCATCATTATCAGGTTCATCCTTTAAGCTTCTTGGGTCATGATCAAAAAACACCTCGAGGAAGAGATTATGGGTGGTGTTATGCAAAATCTTAAGAACGTCTCCCTCCGAGTCATTATAAGCGTCCATAATATCCGAAGGGACATCAATAGCTAGAAAAACATCGATCTCATTAATATCGCCTCCTGAATCGAAACACTCATCCTCATTGTAAAGAGGTATGTTAAGTAAAACTGGCTCATCAGAATTAGAAACATTAGAGTCCTCGCTCTCGATATCCTCTAATATCTCATTAAAAAAAGGATTAATGTCACTAGAGTTGTAATTATCATTAAATTCAAAAAGAGGGTTCGAATAATTTTGAAAATTTTCTTCTTGAACATCCTCCTTAAGAAATGACTCGTCATCACTAGAAGTAAAGTCATCATTAAAACCGAAGAGAGGATTTGAGAAAATCATTTAATTATCACAAAAAGGCAAATCACATCCTTTGTCATCGTCGTCGTCTCCCGGTGGAGGTAAGCAAACTAGAGCAAGTTCATTGATGAACCTTGTTGGATCGATTTACTGAATAGATCTAAACCTTTAGCTTGCAAATAGTTTGCTCCTTTAGATAATTCTAAAGCAACAATATTGAAACACTGAGTAAACACTATTGATTATGCGGAATCTAATCAATACTGCTAAGAAGAACAATAATGAATACCACAAAAGAACTTTTATATTAGACTTTGAATCTGCCTAGGTTACATATTACAAACTATGATTACTATACGATCTCTATGATCTTGTGTAGAACTATATCTACTAACTATGCCTAGGGTTCCTTTTATAGACTAAGGAAACCCTAATGGGCTTTACAAAACGCGTATAAAGATAATGCATATCCTTCCTAAGATATCTCATGCATATCTTTAACATTAACTAATTTCTACGTAAGCAAACTTAACTATTACATAAGCAGTATTAACTATTTAACACTACCAGTACTAATTATGATAATCCTTCTACCAGTACTAACTATGTAACTAGCAGAACTAACTACAATACACTAACAGAATTAAGTCTGTTATATAAAATTCCTAACAATCCTCCCCTAAACTTGAACTTCACTTGTGAACTTCAAGTTTCTTCAGTTGTCTTCATTTTGGGCTTTTGAGAATTGTATCCAAGCATGTCTTTATGTCCTTAGCTTCTTTTCTCTTTTAGTCTTTGTCTTCTCTTCACAGCTACACAACAACATCCAACGTAAGTTGGCTTTGTAGTTTTTGGCAAACTACCAGCCATCAAAGGATTTGATATGTCTTTACCATGAGCCGTTTGCTATGGAATAGTCAATGCTTTATTGCAATAACAAGGTGCATTGATAACCTTATAGTTTTTAGCAAACTATCAGCTATCAACGGATTTGAGTTCTCTTTACCAGTAGTCGTTTGCTCTAGAGTAACCAATGCTTTAGTGCAATACTATGGTGCATTGATTACAATACAGTTTTTGGTAAACTGTCAACCATAAACGGATTTGAGAAGTCTTTACCAAAGCCGTTTGCTTTAGACTAGCCAGTTCTTATGCCTATTAAGCATGGTAAACTGATGACCATTTGTTGTGTGGTGGTTAGCCAACACCCAAACCCTTCTCTCTTCCATTATAGTCCATAGTTTCCAAAAATATGCCCACTGCTACTGATAAATACATCACTTTCTTATCCCAGCTTGCTTCTCAATCATCTTTAATAGTTTATAACAAACTTCATCCATTGTTCCATCTAGAAGCTTCATCTTTAGCATCACTTGGCAAGCATCTTTTGACAAAGGATATTTCCTATCTGCTAACATATATATAGTAGATGCCTCTAATGTTAAACAATGTACTGCACATTTATCATAATACCTCCAACTAACCATCTTTTGCTGAAGTGGTAAGCTCCAAATAGCATCTTCATTGAGAGGTGGATCAAACATAGTCCTGAGGTCACTCCAAAGCACTCTGTCATAAGCATCTTCAGGCCTATTTGTTCCATACTTCTGCATTACCAACCTGTACAACTCTATAAGATCCTCTCTTGTGAAGTCTTTAATCATAGCTCCAAAGCTCATGTAGACTGTATCAGCTCCATTTGCTCTCATTATCTGATAAACACTTCTTTGACCTTGCTGAAATATCTTCTAATTTACCACAATATTAGATTTTGTAGCCAAAGGAGTAGGATTCATAGCTTCCACTGATTCCTCTTTATCAGTCTCTGAATCTCCTTGTGCATTCTTGTCAACACTTATACCTTTCCTAGCCTTTTGCTTCTTTCTTTTTCCTGTTCTTTTTACTGGCTCTTCTTCCTTTACTTCAGCAACTTTTTCTCCTATAGCTGGAACATCTTTATCATCAATCTTTTGTTTCTTTGAAGTTTTTGTCTGAAGCTCTTCTCCATATCTTTTCAATTTTGCCTTTGTAGCTTCAAAATCCATAGGAACAAAAGTGTCAATCTGCTGAACTAACTTATCAAACTCTTCTTTAATCTCTTTAAAACTTAACTTCTTTAACTGAGAAAGCTTCCAAGTTCCTTGATTCTTCAGATAGTTTGACATGTAGATTCTCAACTGTGACTGAGTCATGGGTTTATTTCTCTTTGCCTTAGCTCTTTCCTCTGCAAAGTGTTTCTTTCTTTGATTCACCATATCTACCATTCTTTTTGCAAAATCTTGTTCAGGCAAATCCTTTCCCAACACATCTTTTGTCAACTCTGCATTTGCTTCTAGCTTAGCTCTAATAGCATCCCAATCTTCTTCAGTATAATATTGAGCTTCAAATTGAACTTGAGCTTTTCTTTTCTTTTGTTGTTTTGATAATGCTTCCTCTTCTGCCATTCTTTTAGCTACCATTTCATCTAAATGAATCTGCTTTGCAACTTCTTCATCCATTTGAGCTTGCAATTTTATAGCCTCTTCCAATCCAGCTTCCTCTTGTCTTATTTGTTCTTTAGTTTTATGAGTAGCCTGGATATCCTCTTCAACCATTGGAGCCTTTCCTTCCCTTTGACCCCTTTTACTAGCAGTACCAGAATCAACTTTAGTACTACCAGTATTAACATCTTCAATACCAGTATTAATCTCTTCTTCAGCATCCAATCCAGTATTAATATTCTTAGCCACTGACCTTGCTCTCCTCCTATATCTCTTGCCCTTATCAGTTGATTTTACCTTGCTAACACCCTGAGAAGCAACCTTTGACAATGTTTTGGCTGCCTCCAAGATTGTAGGACTGATATCTTCTTCCTGAGCCTCCCCTGAAGCTTTTGTAGGAGTAACAAAATCTGTTGACTTCTCTTTCATGGATTCTCTAACCAAAGAAACTAGAGGATCATCATCAATATCCTGTATTATCCTCCCCTAATCCTCTGGTTCTTCACCCTCTGATTCAGATATTACCACCTTTCTCAAATCCTATACAGGATCCTCGAAAAGACCCACCCACAGAATAGGTACTCAAGAAAGCACCATAGTAAAAGGCCCGCAAAAAGCAATGGCTACACCAGAGCACACGGCTTACTATAAAAGAAATTCAAAAACGTTTGAAGAGCTGAACATTTGCTAAAAACTATAAGGTTATCAATTCAACACCTTGTTACTTTCTACCATGAAGCATAGCACTAAGAGTAACCAACGCAAACTGCTCAGTGTGTACAGACTTAAACAAATCCGTTTAATGTAGGCTGGATAGTTGCCAAAAACTACAAAGCCGAACGTAGTAGATAGATCCTAGTGGTAGCTGTAAAGAGATAGACGAAGACTAAAAGACCAAAAGTATGAAACTGGTTTATCAAGACTTTCAAACAGATCATACATGTTCAAGAGAAAGCTAAGAAGGACTTAAAGAAATCTTGCGATACATTTCTTAAAAGAAGCCCAAACCTAAAGAATCCGAAGAAAGTTTTGAAGTTAAACAAGTAAAAAGTTTCAAGTTTAGGAGGAGGATTGTTAAGGAATTATTTTTTGTATAACAACTTAATTCACTGTCATATTATTGTTTATTTCTTGCTAGGTATCATAGTTATTAGAATACTATGGTAGAAGGTTTTCATTGTTAGTACTTTATGGCAGTATTTAAATAATAGTTAATACATTTTATGGTAGATAGTTAAGTCTGGCTTAAACGGTTCGCAGAAATAGTTAAGTAAAAGAAAAGCATGAGAAATCTTCAGGAAAGGATATGCATTATCTTTATAACCGCGTTTGTGTAAAGCCCATTAGGGGTTTCCTTATCTAAAAAAGGTCCCTAGGGCATAGTATATTAGATATAGTACGTACAAAGAAACATATAGAACGAGAAGTAACAGCAAAGATTGAAATACAGAAACCAAGCAAGGCAGCACACTCACTAGATCAAAAACCCATAATCATAAATAAAGAGAACACAAAAAACCATTAGAAATGAATAAAATTATTCCGCGTAATCCATAAGTGTGTCAAATCAATGTTTCACAACAATGTTAACAAATTAGATATATCTAAAGGCAACACACCCATTTACCAAGCTAAAGGTATATAGGAGAAACCATGTTTCATCATTGTTACATTAGATTTATCTAAGGCAACAAACCCTTTACAAGCTAAAGGTTAAGATCCATTAAGCAAAGGGATCCTACACACCCTCTCACACTAAGAAGATTTTTGGAAATATGAAAAGGGTAGGTAAAGCTTTTTCTGGTAGAGTTACACCTTTATTTCCAACAATGGTGGTATAAAACCAATCTGAATTGGGGGGAAGGTTCAGCAATGCCCACTGATCCCCATCACACACCCACCATTATTGAATCATCATCTCAACCTTAAAAGACACAAAAACCTAGGAAGCCTAAGAGAAAGGACACTCAGGTACCTCAACCTAGTGATCCTACTGACAATGTTGCAGATGAGGCTATCCATAAGGAGTTGGGTGATAGTTTGGTGAGGGCTGCCACTACTGCTTCTAGCTTAGAAGCAGAGCAGGACAGTGGTAACATAACTAAGACCCGATCCAAGGCAACACCTATTGAATCTAGTTCCCTAGGAACTACTTTAGGTGGTGGTCCGAGGTGTTAAGAAACCATGGGGGATACTATTGCTCAAACTAGGTTTGAGAATGTATCGAAACTTTCCAATGATTCTGTTAGTGCAAATATTACGATATTTAATCTATACCATCTTCTTATGTTTTGGTGATAACAAACATGTAACTTGTAATACGTAACGTAAAGTGCGCAAGTTACTCGTAATCACAAATTATCAATGCGTACTTGCATCTACATCTCTTGACGTCTCAAGTCTACATCAACACAGATATTTGTTTGCACCTGACGTAAATCACATAAGGTATGTACAAACAATATTAAACTTGTAGGATGATCAAAGATATAAGTTTTTGTCTTAAACTTTATATTTTTATAAATATAACAAAACTATTTCTCAAAAATTATTTAGACAAATTATTTTTGAATTATAAAGAAATGTTTTATTTGGTAATTATTTTGAATTTCAAAATCTGGTCATTTCCCCCCTAAAATAAGTGTCACTTTCACCAGACAAGTTTGTCACCACAAAAAGACAAAAACAGGAGCGTCTGTCGGGGCGGTCCCTTAATTCGGTCGGCGGCCCCTTATATATCTGGGACCGCCGTATCCTGACAGACAGTTTTTTAGCCCCTATAAATAGTGGCTCACCTCCAACTATTTTTAGAACCTCATCCAAATTATCTAGTCATTAAATGTGTTATGGTGGATCAACTCCAATTATTTTCACAACCTTTTTTCACAAATTTCTCTCAGTTCTTTCTCTCTCTAGATCACTAAATCTCTCTAAATCTTTGATCATCTAACTTGTTTAATCTTGTTTAAATGTGGATCTTAATCTTCTATATTTCCTTATTCCATCAAGTGCAAGTGGAAGATGAACTTCGGTCATCTTCAGATCCGAGTTATGTAGTCTAGTTAGTCCATTTGTTACATTTAGATCAAGTTAGGTTTCCAATCTTTAGTAGTGTGTAATTACAAATGATTGTATATATTTGGATGGGTTTATTGTGGGTTGGTTCGTATTTTAGGCTTTTAAAATACATTGGTGAAGTGGTAGAGATTGGTTATAGCTAAGATAGGACTCGACATCTAGCTAGTGTCAAAAAAATTAATGTAGCGACGCGGGGTTTATGAGTTTAGGCCAAAAAAAACCAAGGTTTGTTATATTGGGCAATAAAAAAATAACGGTTTGGTTTGTAGCCGAAAAAGTAAGGAACTCGACATCTAGTTTAGTGTCAGAAAATAATGTACGCATTGGTATAAGGTTTTCTCCGCCGAAAAGGAGCTTGTTGATTAGTGAAGTAACTCTCGAATTGGATACTCAAGGAGTGGAGTAGAGCGAAGAGAAGCTTCATGACCGAACCACTATAAATCATCGTGTCGTTTTGCATTTTTCTATTAACTTTCTCTTTACTTTTGTCTTAATTTATCGCTTATATATTAACTTGCATCGTCTGCTTATGATTGTGTGAATTGTTGTCTTGTTGTGTTTTTTTGTCATGGTTGTGTAGCTCTTTGTTGAGTTAAAAGATGTAGTGTGGAGAATTGGTAGAATATGCACTAGTTATTGTAAATCCAATTATCAGACATTCTCTTATTGCGATCAAACTTGATGGTGATTTGGCTTACAATGATCTAGTCTGGAAAACCTTTTCTGGAGGTGGTCCTTTAATAGGCCGGCCCCCTAATGTAAGAAGCGGCCCCATATATTTATGGACCGTCGAAAAGAGTGATTAATTATTGATCAAAAGATTAAAGTTTTTAAAAAGGAAACGTATTCTCCCCCCTCTACGGTTTCACACAATTAGTTATCAGATCCACGCGCTATAGTGTTCAAAACAAATGGTTTTTAAAATAGAGTACGATTCATGTATCAAATTACCCATGAATGGGGACTAAAAGTGGAAAGTGTTTTGTTGTTTGATTCGTACTAGTTTTGTTATTAAATATACTTTGTATACTAGCTTGAAGGAAAATTTTCTCAAAAGAACTTGGAAGTGTCAACTTATGTTTGTCTAAGTCGTTTAGAGTAAATAAAGACTATATCACGAAATTTATGTGCTGGAACAAGTTTTTAAAGGTTCTTATGTTTACAGTTAAGTTACTAAATATTCTTGAACAAAACAGGTTGTTTTGGGCGTCATTGGTGGCGGGTCCCAATAATTAATTGTTCGTGCGGGCCCCCAAATAATCGAGGGGAGTTCACCTTTATGGGGGGCCGCCTCTGTTATGTTTCGTCAGTTTTTGGCAAACTTTGAAAAATCATACAAAATCAACTGTAAGTCCGTAGAAGTCGTGCCACCTGCCATTTCGAAGATAATTGAGTCTAGTTTTATTTAAAAATACTTCCAAGTCATTATTCTAAACTTAAGCCAGTCAGAAATGCAAAATACCACATAGTGGTCAAAACTATATGTTTCGGTTTGACGTAAAACTTGTTGTTTACCTTTTCTTTCAAGTCGAGCATTTCTAATCAACTTATCCTTGAAAACATTGATCTTGATTAATTTTTAAAATAGGGAGGAAACTATTTTTGTTTTTAAATAAAATCAAGCTATGTATACATCGTTATATCAAATACACAAAACAATGATGAATATCCTTATGTGTATGCTAGATGATTATGTGTGTTTAACTTTTGTTTCAACTTGGTTAATTGTTTATTAATAAGTAATTATATACTATTTGTTAATTGTGTTAATTATATATCTAAACACATGTGCATGTATGCTATTTGTATGTTACTAGTTTTCCGATTATGCCTAATAGGAATTACGCTAGATTTCTTGCGTTAAGTTGCAAAATTGTTTGTGCATTGCATATAGGCATAGATCACTATATTTACAAGTGTTACATAAAAATCTTATAGATTATTTTGAGTGAGTAGAAACCATTTAGATACAAGAGTTAAAATAATTGTCATTTATCGTATGTGAGTGTTCGTTTGTGATAAAATTATGTCTCTAAGATCATATGTTAAAATCAGTCACTAAAATATTTCCAACACATTAACTCTCTTTCAGCAAGATGTCTAAATATTTTCATCATCTTGCTTTGTTTGACCTTGGGTTGGTTAAACAAAAGAAAATATTTTTTAATACTTTGCATTTTAAGTAAAAGAAATTGTATTTTTAAACTTTACTTGTGCTTGCATTGTTCTAACACACACACATAATATTTCTTTTTATTACATTGGTAATTTTACAAAAGATGGTGTTGTATTTAAATGATTAGAAAAACATCATTCGGTACCTAATAATAAATGTCATAACTATGCATACTAGCATAACAACAATAGTTTTCGCACACAAGCAAAACATATGTCAATCCTGAAGTATGAAATTAAAACTTGTCTTAGTTATCAACCTCACATTACAACTAGTCTTAGGATTAATGGAACACACTATGATGAAAATCTTTATTTGTCTTCTTTAAAAGTTGTGTTGTGAGGGTAAGAAGATTTTCGAATATATATAAACACATTAATCAAACTATGATTGATATTATTATCGAATTAAATTGACAAGTTTTTGAGAAATGGACAGGAAATCGGATTTTTTATTTGTCTAGCTTTAAGATATATATTCCAAATTATAACAAACGAGTTATTATCATTAAACCTTACATACTTAATCCACACTTGATTGATATATAAATAAAACGACATCCTCTTTCAAGACGATAAGAATATGATCGGAATCAATAACTCACACTTGTGTAGATAAAGTCAGTGTGGAGTCTAGCTTATCCAATAGTTGTTGTTTCAAATATTTGGAAATATCTGCATAAATTACAAAATAATGTAGGATTGAACGACTGGAATGTTTGTCCAAAATATTCAAGTAATTTACCTTGCAATGCAATTGGTAAAGTCGTTGTTTCTGAAAAGCCAAACATGAGTAAATGCACAACATATGTAACTTTACTCAAACAATTCAAAAGCACAAATCAAAACTCAAACTATCCTCTTATCAAAACTCTCTCTTACTTTACCAAATAAGCATAATATTTCTTCCTAACCAAATGAGAACCCTTTAACCATCAAAGATTAGGATTAAGAAGAATTGAACATATTCCACAAACCATTATCGTGCTTTTTTTCAATAAGTGATCGTAAGAGGATTTTGAATATGAAGATGATTATTATTCAAACGATAATCAATCTCATCATTCAATCTAATTACAAAATTGTAATATGAACATGAAATCGAGACTAGGATTTATCTAGATCACGAAAATATCAATCAAATGACCATAGATATTTTTCCGAGTCTACATGTTTAACCATCCTCGGTTATTACATGAAATCACGAAGTCGATTGCAAGACAACAAGATTAGTCATCGAATTGAAATTCACACTCGCAGTGAAGATGTTTCATTGAGTCTAAAGTGTTCATATGTTGTGTTATTAGCTATGGTCAAATTATACATGCTAAGCTTAACACACTCTAAGTAGGATTGACGATTTTTGAATTTCCATCGGGAAACTCATAAGTACTCCAACTTGATAAGCAAG
>BQNB010154472.1:4253-15512 GCA_026074375.1 Tanacetum coccineum | reverse complement strand
CGGAGCATGCTAACCCATTCATCACTAGGTGGCTTATAGTTGCACCACCTTTAAACTTCGGATGGCTTATAGTTGCACCATTCCTAGAATCACTAGGTGGCTTATAGTTGCACCACCTTTTTACTTAGTTTGTTTTGTAACACGTAACCAACATCAGGAATTATATCACTAGGTGGCTTATAGTTGCACCATCTTTTTTTAACAATACTCATGTATATAACATATAACATATCCCCCCACTTAAGATAAACAGTATCGAAAGTGATAATACCGAGGGGTCTTCCATGATCAAGATAATATATTATCAAAGTAAGTGCCAATCTTCGAATTATTTTTCTAAACCATGGACTTAGGTAGCCAGAAATTTTAACACAAAGATAAATATAGACTACAAGGTCGGCTAAGGAGAAATGGTGTAACGAAACATATAATAATGGGTGAAAACATAGATTAGCGTGTATCTTGCACTAATGATGAGTGCAACAAAAGGGTTTTAACACGGGAGGTCGACAAGTCAGTGTACCAAGTCGATAAACACACATATATACACATATGGGCTATTTGGTGAATTCCTAAATGTTGCCTTCTCGAACCATCTATTCCTGCTAATCAATTAGGTCTCGAAATGATGTACAGGCCAAGTTCTAAAGGCTACAATACTACTGGCACACTCAATATTTTGGTGGATTTTTGTATAATGAGATGAAAATGTAACATTAGGCTTAAACCTCATCAAGTAATAATAAAGGGTAATGTACATTCGACAAAGATTAATTCCAGTTTAATAAGAAAACATGTGAAAATTTTCAAAATTGGTACCATTTTTCAAAGAAAACTAGGAAATCCAAGGCAAGAATAGGTCAAGTGATAATTCTACTCCCATCCCCCCACTTGTTTATTATAATGTCCTTATTATACATTAAGGAAATGAAATAAACAGGAAGAGTAGAATTAGAACAAGAAACTCTCTTGAGCGTTGCTTCTGAACATATGAAATGTAATAAGCCAACGGAGAAATTTAGAAAATCTCCATCTTGAGTAAGCTTATTTTCCTCTGTGATCACTAAAACAAACTAACAGCATAAAATCTTTCAATGATAAATATACAAGAAATACAAACCTAACTCACTTTCGTAGGAATCACGATTGCATTTAGCATATGCAACATGCCTTTTAAACCACTTGGTGGCCCAAGTAGACGAGTGAAGTAATGTGAGGGTTTCCAGAGAACATACCCACAATGTTCATTTAGATATACAAGGTTTAGCAATGCGTTAAAACTTGATTTTAGGGTTTTGCAGAAAGAGGTTACGGCGTAACTCTGGTGGTTACGCCGTAATCATGTGGTATTTTAAAATTTTAGTTTGTAAGTTTACGTCATAACCATAATAAGGTTTACGTCGTAATTTAAAAGTTTACGGCGTAACCATGTATGTTACGCTGTAACTGCTGCTAAATCAACAAATTTACCATAAAATTACGGGTCGAGTCGGTCTCGAAAGTTGCCTCCTAGCTGCTAAACCTGCAAAACAAAGTAAAACATGCAAACCAACTAATATGTGGAAAATGAAATTTATTGATAAAAAGACTGGTTGTCTCCTGACAAGCACTTTTGTTTATTAACGAGTCTTTAAGTTAGACTCATGCCCACTCTACGTTGCACGCCCTTTCTTAATCCAATCAATAACCTCCTGATCATGCTTGTATTCTTCTCCTAACTCAAGGCACCCTTGGTAGAATCCTTTTATCTTTTAGTAAGGATGATGGATTCCCCTGGACTTATCTTCGTTACTAATTTTTAAAAGGGGTCCCATTGTATTATGTTGTCTTACTGTTAACTTACCAAATCTTTATTCGGCACGAGGCATATTAAATATGGTTTTGTCATCTCTGATTTTGAACCAAATGACTCCTTTAACCCGGTCTTCTACAATCCCCACATGCTCTTTGAAAGGTTGTCCAAATAGAACTTTGGTTAACCTTTTTTTCACAAATTAGTTAATGTTTTCAAGAATGATGAAATCAGTTAAGAACTGATGACCCCCGAAGAACACATGCAAATTTCTAGCAAACACCACCATATTGTTCCCTGTGTATACAAGTTCATGTTTCATGATAGAGTTATAAGCTTTTTGAGACATAATGTTGAAAGGAGACTGTGGCTCAATGTAAGGATCAAAGTTCACAAACCCTATTTTACAAGTGATTTGAAGGTTATATGGGATATGGAGATGGATTCTATTTCTAGTGCTTAAAAATTCAGGTTTAACAAGATAATTAGTTGCTTCATTGGTTAAGTCCCAGAGATCCAGGTTATCCCATACGTCATCCATCTCGACAAAGTCATCCAAACTGAGGCTCGAGTTACTATTAGGATTACAGAACATTCCACTAGAATCATTATTAAGTCTAGTTGACCCTGGGGGTGAAAGGGACATGGTATCATGACTTTCCTAGTCAGGCAATAAATCATTATCTTTGAGGAAACTGCCTAAATCCCCATTTATGTCATCACTCATAAGCAACTCTTTTAGGTTTCTAGGCTCATCAAACTCGTTGATTTCTGAAAAATTATTTATAACATAAACAAGTGAAAGTATGGCTGGGGATTCTATTTCATTGATGTCGAAAGTAATTTGTTCAGTCCCTACTTCTAAAGAGATTTTTTTACCAAAAACATCAATCCTAGCATGAGCAGTAGCAAGCATAGGTCTCCCCAAGATTATTGGGACTTTATCATCCTTAATTTTATCAAGAATGATGAAATCGACAGGAAATATAAATTACATAATTTTTACCAAAACATTTTCAATTATTCCCTTTGGTGATTGCCTGGATCTATCAGCCATTTCTATAACCATATTGATTCGTTTAGGATTTCTAAGTCTCAGCCGTTTAAACAAGGAAAAAGGCATAATACTGATGCTTGACCCTAAATCAGCTAATGCATTGCTTATGGTGGTGGTGCCGATAGTGCAAGGCAGAATGAAACTTCCTGGGTCTTTTTTTGTAGGTGGAAGTTCATTTTGAAGGATAGCTGAGCATCGGGCGTTTAATTTAGCCATAGATAATTCCTCAATTCTTATTTCATGAGATACCAGTTTTTGTAAATTTTGGGTATGTTCTGTATTTATTAATGTGGTATGGATTGGTTCCCCCTCGCTGTCTTCTTTAAGAATGCATCTTTTTACCTTTTATGTGAAAATCTTAACCTTTAAAGTAGGTTTTTCGCTAGCAGGTTCAAGTTTAATGGTACATTCCTGGTTAGTAAGATTATGTGTGGAGATTAATTAAGCGAGGTGATTTACATTTTCCTCAAGTCTCTTTAATGAAGAATCATGATTTTTGAGGTTCATTTCAGTATTTATCATGAATTTCTTCATCCACTCATTAAGAACATCTTGCCTCTTGCAAGATTCCTTCAAATAGTGTTTAAATGTATCCTTGAGGTTAGTTGGGTGAATGTTTGATTTAGGGTAGGATTTTTCGTAATTGATCTCATTAGTCCTTATACTTTTGATTTCTTCATGGAGGCTTTTCTTTTCTCCGTTCATATTAATCTTACGAACATCTACTCTGAGCTTATCCATTTCATGGTTTAGGGCTTTGGGTTTATCGGTAATAATACCAAATGGAGTTGGAGTATTTTTTTTGCTTTCCTTATTGTGCCATTTATAGGAGTGATCAACCAATTCTTGAATTGATTTCAATGCCTCCGCCGCAGTAAGCCCATGAATAAGACCAATATAATCAATAATTCATCGAGTCTGGCTCTTTAGCCCGTTATAAAAGGTATTTACTTTTTGATGATCATTAAGATCATGAAATGAGCATTTAAAGAGAAGGTCGTTATATCTTTCCAAAGTGTGAAATAATGATTCTCCATCTTCAGGCTTAAAATTCTGGATTTCTCCTAATTGTTTAAATATGATGGCAGGTGGACAAAATCTTCAGATGAATATTTGTTTTAATTCTTCCCAGTTCTTTGCATGTTCAGGAGATGTTATGTCAAACCATCTTTTGGCTATCCCAACTAGGGTTAGAGGGAATACTCGTAAAAAAGCATAATCATTTGCGTTGAACAAACTAGCAACTTCGAGCACTTTTTTGATATGCTCGATTACATTCTTAGTTGAGCTTCTTGAGAAGGTAGTTTTACGTAACTCTCTTAAAAAGTGTCCTTTTATTTCAAATGTAGCATCCTGGAGGTTGCTTATTCTTTTGCGAGTGTTGTTAAGATTATGAGCAAGATATTGTTCTAGTGTGAGGGTTTCAATGTCTATTTCTCCAACATCTTCATATTCTGATTCAAATGACTCAGATTCATAAAAAGAATAGATGTTGTGAATTGAAGCAAACAAAGTGTCTCTTCTGGCTCAAAACTGTCTTTCACGATTGGCAAACGGAGTAGCCATCCTGGAGTTACTACTTCTAATTCTCATAAGGAAAAGAAATTATAAATAAAATGTTAGCTCCCCGGCAGCAACGCCAAAAACTTGATGCGTATTATATTCAGGTTTTAAAAAAATGCGCTAAGCGGCGCCATACGCGAGGCTGTGTTTTTAGGACATCGCGAGTAAAAGTCCAAAGTATCTGCCAAGAAAAAAGTCAAAAAGTTACTCTAATAAAGATCAAAATACTGATCTGCGTAGAATGAAAGTCAAAGTACTGTCGTTATTATAGACCATAAAGTTTGAACGGTTGTTTTTAAGCATTTATCCTTTGTAACATTTAATTAGTGATTAAGCATCAATTAGTATTTGGTTTTATTTCTGGACGTATACCACGATTGTTTAGTCCTAGTTTATAAAAAGGACCCCTAGGAAGTCTTTAAAACAATAACACAAAAATACAGGAATCATTAGTATTGTATTTAGAGAATCGCTACTCAGGTAGATTCAAAAGTTTATATAGAAAATCGTTTAATAGGAAACTAAGTGTGTTTCTTCTTGATATTGTTAATTAGTTGTCCGCATAAGTAACATAATATATCAGTGTTACATTTGCAACTAACTTGGATTTTATTCAAGAAGTAACATCCTTTACAGGTTAAAGGGTTAGTATACTAAGGTACAACGATCCTACAAGTGGTATCAGAGCTTGTGGAGAGACTCTGATCTAGAAGAACCTTTAATCATTCGAAATCTTTCCAAACCCTAAAAGATGTCTCTGAAGTTGAACAAGATGAGTGGATCATTGATTTGATGCAGAACAAGTCACTTTGGACAAGATGGACTTGGTGAATTTGAAGAAAAAAACAAAAAATTAAAAGATATCTTGTCAGGAACCACTGCTGATATGCACCAGCATCTCTAGCCTTGATGGCTACAAACTCAGAGGTACCTTACAGTTCCAAATGTAGCAAATCTTATAAAAAGTTGCTTGAAAGCTATCAAACTGAAAGAGATAATTTTCAAAGGGCTAGGAATGAAATTCTAGGATATCAAATGAGCTTAGAGTCATTAGAAGTCATATAGCTTAAAACACGTGAAAGATGATTATGGCATGGGGTGCTAAGATATGAAACAGATAGAAAAACTTTAAAGATAAGGGATTGCAACTAGAAGAAAAACAAAAGGAACTAAACAAGCCTTAAAAGAAGAGATGACTCAAGGTAAAACATGAAAAAATGGTCAAATGCTGCTGTACTTTCAAAATGAAGTCCTAAACAAACAAAGATAGTGTCAGATAAGTCATGTATAAAGATTTGGAGTGTGGATGTCTATATGATATGGAAAGTGACAATTCATCTGGGCATACAAATTCTAATGAATCTTTGTATTGCAAATTTTCAAAAGAAAAAGGATTTCAATCAGTACCTCCACCCACATGTACAATTAGACCCACCTAGGCCAATGTCTCCTTTACAGGGATAGATGAACTAGTCCATTAGGAATAAGATTGTTATCAGAGAAAAAACCGCTAGTCAACCAGAAATTGATAGAACTAAAGTCATAATTGAAGATTGGGTTGAAGTGATGATTAAAATTTTTAAAACCCTTCAGAAACTCAAAAGAACACAATTTGAACTTAGAAATAGTGACACATCTATGAAAAAATAATCACTAGCATTCAAAAACAGTGTTGGTCAAGGATCTGAGGAAAAAATGGGTATTGGAACCAACGGGGTTAAAATAAATGTTTGTATGTTACAGTCCTAATCACCTAATCAAGGACTGTAATCTACATGAAAGAACCTTCAAACAAACCCAACACCAACTCACATGACTAATGAGAGGGAACACAGGTTCAAGTGGACATAAGAACATCTGGAACAACCGATCAAGAATAAGGGTTCAACCATAGTAACCTGATACACAAGCAAATACAGCTGCCGAGGTACAACTCTCAACTCTGATGCCGATCGAGGATGGTCTTATTAAGCCCATCAGCAGTACTTACACAAGTGAAGGTTGAAAACCGAGTTACTTGCCTAAATCGGCCAAAAATGACACAGTGACCAAACAGACTAACACCTTCACTAAGAAGTACTTGCTAATGTGTTACAACAACAATTCAAGGTCTTAGCTAGATCTAATTACCACAGCTCAGTAATTTTCTATTCCCAAAGTACTGGTAACACTTAATATCGCAAGGATGGATAATAAAGACCCAAGAATCTCAAGTTATTCACAACAACAAGGTCTTCTACCACAAGGACTCCTAATAGACCACACAGACCAAAGAAAATTGTGAAATCTATCTGGGTTAAGAAAGGAAGTACTGTTGGATCACAAGCAGTACTTCCACAAAATGTGAGTATCAAAAGGAGTGCAATGATAACTTCAAAACAAACAGGGAGACAAAAAGGGGACTATCTAGATTCTGTGAATAGGGATAATGGATCTTACACACTCAAGCAATTTGAGTATCAGAACCTCCACTAGGGATATCGGGTACGTGCCCAAGCTGACAGTTAAATGCAAGCCATGTGGGGTCCCTAAAAGAGTCTAATTTCTTTGAACTTATCATTTGACAGGAGTATTGATATACACAGAAAAGATTCCAGAAGAAGATCTCAAGGATTATGCTATAATTGATAGTGGTTGCTCTAGAAGTATGACAGGAGACAAGGATAAACTATCAGATTTCAAGGATTACAAAGGCTAATTAATGTGGTCAAGCTACGTTTAAGGGGATGAATGCTTGTAAAGAATGGACTTTGAAAGAAATTGCTGCATTCTTAAGGGGCGTATAAAGCAAAGATGATTGACTTTTTAAGTGATGAATGAACTGTGAAGACATCAGACTGAATGGGGACATCATAAGTTAAAGATAAGCGATGAGATAGCCATTAACATTGAACATCTATTCATTTTGTGTAACATCAGAAATGGAAAGATTCTTGAACAACTGGTATGATTTATCAAAACGTTTCTTTGAAATTAACATATGTTGTTTTGATAAAAAGTCTTAAACTGTGAACAAGCAGTACCTTATTCAAAGTACTGCTAGTGTAAAACAAACAGTACATGTAGAAAGAACAGCTAAGCAAATAAGGTTGTTTTTGAAATATTTTGAAGATTTGAGTGTCAAAAAGGTTTAAGGGATAAATGTTTAAAATTCAAACTGTTTTAAGGGATTGAGTGTTGGTTAACCACCACACAACAAATGGTAATCAATTCACCATATCTCACAATATAGAGATTGTGACTAGTCCAAATCAAACAGTTTTGGTAAGACTCTCAAAATCTGTTGATGGTTGACAATTTACTTTACCAAAAATTTGTATTGATCAATACACCATGGTATGCACTGAATTATCGGCTACTGCAAAGCAAACGGCTTTTTGGTAAAGAGAACTCAAAATCCGTTGATACTTTAATAGTTTGCTCAAAACTATATGGTACCTACACCTCACAATTTTTATTATGAAGTTGAACTAGTCCTGAGCAACGGTCTACAGGTAAAGACTGAATCAATCCTTTATGTTGTAATGACTTACCAAAAGTCATCTAGGTACTCAAAACACTTGATTCATGTTCTGAGTGTTGAAGTGATTTTCAGTTCATCATGGATTATATACCTTTTTCTAGGTACCAAAAGAACTGACTAGCCCAAGAGTGAATTGGCTACTATTGGTAAAGGCACCTAAAAACCAATTCATGTTGCTGAAAAGACATGTTACTGAGAAGAAACAATCTGTTTAATGCAAAGACAAAGAATGTTCAAAGAATTGTTTATCAATAATTGGCATTCAAACAATGTCAACAAAGATGCTGCTAAAGAATGAAGGCTTAAAAGATTACAAAGGTAGTACAGGCTGAACAAAGAAGACCAACTATCAAGAAACTTGAAGTCAAGCAAGTGGAATTCAAGTTAGGGGAGGATTGTTAGGACTTACGAGAGTAAAGGTCAAAGTTCTGCCATGAAAAAGTCAAAGTACTGCTAAATGAAAGATCAAAATACTGTCTGCGTAGAAGTGAAAAGTCAAAGTACTGTCGTTATTATAGGAACTATAAAGTTTGAACGGTTGTTTTAGCATTGCTCTTGTAACAGTTATTAGTGATCAATCATCACTTCGTTTTGTTTAATTTAGGGACTAATACCTACTAGTTGGTATATCCTGTATGTTAATAAAATGGGGGAAAAGACGCCTAGGTAAGGCTTTAAAACAGATAACAAAAATAGCTCGAATCATTTAGTAATTGTTATTGTTAGGAATCTGCAACTAGTGCCTAGTTCAAAAGGTTTATAATAGAAAATGCGTTAAGAAACATTGTTTGTATCTTCTTGATAATGGTTAATCTAGTTTCGCATAATTAACAATATTCTATCAGTGTTACATTGCTACTAACTTGGATTTATTCAAGAAGGTAACATCCTTTACAGGTTAAAGGGTTAGTATACTAAGGTACAACGATCCTACAGCGTGGCCTCCACGTTATGAAACAGGCTAAAGCGTCGTCTCTAGGCGTAGCATGCAATAAAGCGCGATAAGGCGTGATAAAGCGCGCTATAACGCGCCTTTTTTTTAAGCTTATAAAAGATTTCATGGACTTGAGCTTATTTACAAGTATTTATGATTTGGGTTGTATGGGATTGGGGCTTAGTAACTCCATAACTCAATTTTAAGCCTAGTAGCTAACTAATATTAATTACTCTATAAATAGTTTTTACCGCCTTGAGTCACGCCTTAAAAAAGCTATAACGTAACGCCTCACGCTAAAGCTTGAGGCTTGGCTATGCCGCCACGCTACGCTTTACGCTATTTATAACCTTGATTATATTTTAAAATATTTTTTGTTCATGTTTTAAATTTATAAAACTCGATTCACCTGACAAACGCACTAATGGGCAGAGAACCTGGTCGTGAGTAGTGTAGAGATGGTGAACTCGAGGTTGTCCCAAGAGCTAAGTGTTATTAGTTTTAATTTGAAAGTGTCACGATTTGAAAATGGTTTGAAGTTGATCTATGAAAATAACAGGAAAGTAAATTCAGAAAATTAAAAGTAATAGAAGATATCAGGGAGATAGGCGTGCTAGCCTAGCCATTTCATTAACTATGTTTTCCTGTGCAATGTTACACCATGGTTTCATTAGTGGTGTCTGAAGTCGACAAACCTAAATAGATATATTTAGGATGTCCTATAATTTATGTGATCCTGAATCCCCCAAAAGTCACGAAGGTAGGGCAACCAGGTCATAGTGATTGATCCCAACTTTCCCAAAAACTAGTCTAATAACCTATAAAAATTATTAACCCTCTCTGAAAGAGTTCATGTGTTTTTTAAGTATATTAAGTGATAGAGGTGGTAACTTGGTTAGTTCCTACACTAGGTTTAGAGTTTCAAACCTACCCTAGTACCCCTGCTAATCCCATGTTCAATTGGTAATATAATAACAGGATTAACATGATCTAAACCACCCGCAATACTACCAAAACCCAGGGGTATACGGTAGTCAAAGGATATCCAACAAAACCATAATCTAACAAGAAACAAACATTATAATGATAGTAGATTCATGACTAGGCCAACACTTGAAGTGCTTACCGCTCATAGCAACCACACAACAAGAATAAAAAGGTAATCTTGGATAAAACTCACAATTCCCTTACAAATGTTGGTTTAGTGAAGATTAAAATACAAAAGTAAGATAAGTGTGATCTCCCTTGGACTTCTGGTGCAATTCTTCAAGGTGTAGAAGCCTTGGTTGCTTCTTAGAGCTATGGTGGAATGGTTGATTTCGAATTGTCTGAATGAGGCCTTTATTTATAAGTTTCGAATACTTTACGGCGTAACCTTTTAGGGGTTTACGCCATAAACTGCTGACGCGTACTTTCCATGTTGCAGGCTTAAAAGATATTACAGCGTAACTAACTGTTCATGTTACGCCGTAATGTTGACTCAGATGACTCAGTCTTCTACAATAATGTTACGGCGTAAACCTTGCGTGTGGTTACGCCGTAATGTCTCTAAATGACGTGTCTTAACTTGAATAGGTTACGACGTAACACTATCATAGGGGTTATGCCATAATGACTCGTAAGAATCCATATTATCTTCATTTTATCATCCATTTCCCGTGTTTCTTGTCACATACTTGCATTTTACCTTAAAACGACTAAATAACTGTAAATGTATCGAATTCAAGTACTTATAAGATAATTGCAAGTATTTTCGTAGAGAAATTGACACTAAAAAGTATCAAATATTTGATATTATCACTGAGTAAAACAAGCAGTAACAATAGCTTCGGCCCAAAGAAATTCTGGAGATTTGGAAAAGATAAGCATTGTTCGAGCAGACTCAACTAGTGTTCGATTTTGTCGTTCAACAACACCGTTTTTTGAGGTGTAAGAGCAATTGAAGTTTTATGAACAATGCCTAACTTTGCATAAAATGCCTGTAATTTCTCGTTTTTGAATTCGGTTCCATTATCAGTTTAAATCGTCAGAATTTGAGCCTTTAGATTCCTTTGAACTTGATTAATAAAATTGATGATCATATCTGGAGCCTCATCTTTTGTGCGAACAAAATATACCCAGGTGTACCGAGAATAATCATCAACGATCACCAAAATATATTTCTTGCCATTAATACTTGCGACTCTCATTGGCCAACATAAATCCATATGAAGTAGTTCGAGTTTAGACTTTGTGCTTGGAACAAATTTTGGTGGAAAGGAAGCTTTCTTGCTTTTGCCTTGTTCACAGGCTGAACATAGGTGATTGTGACCGGAGCGATCATTTCACTGGAATAATCTCCATATCCAGTGATTGCAGTGAAATGATCATTCCCGGAGCGAACTGTTCCC
>BQNB010154471.1:2973-15512 GCA_026074375.1 Tanacetum coccineum | reverse complement strand
AAGTACCTAAGTAAGTACGGTCAAGTCTTAGTTTACACATTTAAGCTAACGACTCTTTGTATAAACTAAATTCCATTTTAAGTTTATATATACCGTTATCACTTGTGTGGTAACGCACAAAATTATTGTATTTATAATTCCGATGGTTCTCGAGGAACGTGAAATCATCATTAATAAATATACTTATTTATTAACTTGTTATTAAACCCGTTTAATGTCCGAACATCTTAATGTTCGACCGACTTGTCAAGTGTTTTATTTATTTCCCTTTTGTTCACTAACATACCCTTAGGTTTCTAGTTGTTACACTTTAGTCCCTAGGTTTATAAATATACCCTTTTATATTTTAAACCCTTTTAGTTTCAGAAATGACATAATTAGTCCCTTAAGTTTACAAAAATGTAGTTTAGATCTCTATAGCTACACTTCAATCCCTAAGTTTTAGAATGTTTCAGAAATGGTCCTTGGAGTTATTGAAATTCGAAATATGACACTTTTAAACCTTTAGGTTTCGAAATTGTCAATTTTAGTCCCTCTACTTGTAAAATTTGCGTCTTAACTCTAATTATGTTTCGACTTTCGACAAAATGACTTTGTAAGTTTAATTTAAGCTGCGAAAATTACTTGGCTTATAAATAAGCTCTATTCGAGCTTATTTAGGCTTAATGGGCCGGGTTGGGCCCATTAAGGTTCACAAGGAGTTTCAATGATCCAAACTAGTTTTAATAGGTTCAACACGTTCAATAAGTCCATCTTAATCGAATAAGCTGTTAATAAGCTCGGCGAGCTTATTTTAGCTTATTTTGAGCTTATTGGGCCCGTGAGCCCAATAGCTTAACCCGCTACGCCCTCCTAGGCTTCCATTGGCTGTTTAGCTTATTTCCTACATGTTTCAATCTTAGTTTAACCTGTCTCGGTCTCAGCTTATTTGAATTTAGCCAATAAGCACTTGTAATGGGCTTTCGGGCCCGTTAATGACCCGAAAAGGTTTTAAATCTATTTGGTTCGGCCCATTGAGGTCCAATAACTTCGTTTTAGTCCGATAAGCACTTATAAGGTCGGTTTGCTTATTTTGCTTATTCGATAAGCTAATAAGCCCGCTGTTGGGCCTATTGGGCCCGTTGTGAGCCCGAATGGGTTTTAGGGGTTAGGCCTTGGCCCATTAACATTATTTAAATCTATTAAGCACATTTAACTTGTATAAGCTGTGCCAGCTTACCAATAAGCTGTTAGAGCTTATTGTGAGCTTATGGCTCACGTTGGGCTCGCACATGGACTAGTTAGCCCGTTAAGGGTTCGATTTGATTCTATAAGACGAGGCAAGGCTTATACGAATCCAATAAGCACATTAGGTCTCTAAATAAGCTCGTAGAGCTCATTCATAAGCCGTAGGCTCATGAACCGTGGCCTGTTGGGTTCGGAAGTGGGTCGCATTGATTTGTTCTAGACCCTTTTGTGGCCCGTTCCCCTTTCTAATGTTTTCAAGTGGATCGTAACTAGTCCTAGCAATCGTTTTATGCTTGAAAACCTTTGTAAGGGTCGTGTTTATTACATGCACACGTCAAATAAAGTCGTTCACACGTCCCTTAGTCTTCATGTCGCTTTTACTTCAAAAGTTTACGTGTAATATTTACCCATGTTCGTGTATAAAGGTTTTTAGTTCACATCATGTCCAAGTTGATCATTTAACTAGATGTCTTAAGGTTTTACTTGTTGTTAGGCCATATCCCGTATTTCTTGTATCCCTTGCACCACGCAAAGCCTAACATACACATATCTACGTACGCAAACCATGCATGGGTCGACCCATGCATGTTTGTGCCCACGTTAACCTTGCCACACACAAGGTAACGGGACTCTTTACAACTAGACATGATAAAACGACTAGAATATAGGTAGATGGAAGTTTAGTTCGACTTACAATAGTCCTAAGCCCTTGGTTTTGGATTGAGAGGCAACCCGATACGCTTGTACTTAAAACGTATGTCACCCTAAGCTTTCAAAGCTTGTATACCCCGTCCTTAGCTCGTGTATTCCTCTTGATGACCTTAATGCGAATTTAAAGGCTTCCTTAAATCCTTAGTGACCAATGTGGGTCGTGTATGGCTCGTTTATTTGTAACCCGAAGATATGGAGAGAAACGAAAAAGGTTCTTAGCTTAGAGAGAGAGTTTAGAGGTTTAGAACTTTGTTAAGTGTTAGTGTGAGTGCTATTTATAAGCAATGAGCTTAGTTACATCTTTTAGTCCACAACAAAACCAACCCGTGCCCTAGGAAGTGGTTTAGGGGATTTCTAGTTACTTACACATGGTATTATGTTAAACCACCTAGTACAATTCCTTAATTGTTAAATCTAAGTACAAGATTACCTAAGATATGGAAATCTTAGGATTTGTGTGCTTGTGCTTGGTTGACCGCGGCTAAGGAATGGGCAAAACAAAGAGATGGTTATTATCCAAGGTGTAAAAGATCATTAGGGGACCATTAGGACATGTATTTAATAGATCATGGATGTACATGTACTTGTTAAGGTGATTAGGAGACTTTTGTAACAAATAAATCACCAAGGACGATTCTCATGTGGGTTTACTTGCCCACATTCGGCACTCAAGTGACATAAACACAAGATTTGATTAAATTTTGTGTTTAGGCTCTCAAAGTGGGTATTGGTTTGAGTCTAGGTTAGTCTAGGTATTTCCGGGGTGTGTCCAAATGTATTTTATCGCGAAACGTAGACCTTTTACGTGACCAATAAAAAAATAAAATACCTAAAGTACATAATTATCTCCCTAGTAATTATATATTACTTGGTGGATGAAAACTTTAATTTATTTGATGACCGTTTACATTCATTGATTATTTTTAGTCTACGCGATTTAGCTTAAAGGTAAATATTAAAAGTAAACGCGTATCGGACTAAAATAAATAGTGATCATTAATAGAGTCGTACAATGACACGAAAATGAGAAATGTTACATGCGGGTCAGATTTGGGGTTTTAGGGTTTGAATTCAAGTTTTTGGCTTATATTTCGTAAGCATTGATCAAGGAATGATTAAAATATGATCTTAAGGTTTGTAATAAGAAGTATTAATGAAATTTAGCAATTGGTTTGGGTTAAAACGGGTTAAAAATGAAGAAATGAGGTCGCGGGTTCACATAGGGCTCGTTTAGGGTTTTCTTGAATTTCTTGGCTTATATTTCGTACATTCTTGATTGGGAATGATGGAATACTGATCATAGGACTTATATAAAGGATTATCAATGAGGTTTGATCGTTGGTTTAAGTTAAAAAGGGTTGAAATTGAAAGAATAAGCCGTGAGTTGGATTAGGGTTTATATTGGATTCATTAGGGTTTTCTAGGATTTGATTTCTTGCACATTGCTAAGATAATGATAAATAATGATTTGTAAACTCATATCATGAGTTTACAATGGCTCTTGGTTGATTGTTCGGGATTAAAATGGTTAGAAACGAGAAAACGGGTCGAATGATCATTTAGGGCTCATTTAGGTACATTTATGGTTTCTCGGATTCATTTTATGTATAATTGATATGAGATGATGAAATAATGATGAAATAGGATTGAAATAGTTGTAAAATAAGTTATTACAACTTATTTGAGTATTGGTTTAGGTTTACAATGGATAAAAACGAAGAAACGGGTCATAGTTTACTATTTAGCTCGGGTTAGGGTTTTAGACTTTGGTTTCTTGTAATTTCATGAAATGAAAATGAATATAGGTTGGAAATTAAATGCATGACTTGCTTATAACTTGTACTTAATAGATTGTACAAGATTACTTAGGAAAACGGAGGTAAAACGGCTATTTTGGATATTGTGCATTAATGACTTGTACATTGTGCTTTGAAAACTTGTACTTGACTTGGAGGGAGTTTATATTTCAAATGAGATGTTATATTACTTGTATATGAGCTTTAGTAGCTTGTACATTCGCTTTAGATATTAACCCTTCATGGAATTAGGGTTTAGAGGTATACGATAACGGTTTTGGTCCAATGGTGAGAGCTGAAGGAATGTAATTAAATTAATATATGTCCGGTCTCGTTTTTGTTAGCCTATAGGAGATGCACATGTTGTAATTCGTTGGTATAGTTAATTAAATATATTTAGATATAATTATTTAATATGTTAAAAATAAGGACTTTAAAGGAAAAATCGGGAAAACATGGAAAGTAGGGCTTTGCCCCTTCCATTTTTGCTCTAACCTCCACGAATAATAAACCCAACCCAAAGGAGGTGGAATTTTGCTTGTTGACTAAGTATTTAGAAGGTTATAAATAGAGATTAAGGATTCATTAGTTGCATATATCCCTAAAATCTCTCTTTTTTTCTCTTTGTGCTTGATTGACCGAAACCATTTATAGGGATGTTTGGTTTTGCTTTGTTCGACTGGCTATGGAGGAAACCAGAAAATAGTTTTCTTGTTGATTTGATCAGTTTTCCAAAGGCGAGTGTTTAACAATATTAGTACTAGCATACTCTATTGCTAAGAACGTATTGTGTACAAATCCGTAAAGAGATCATACTTTGATCTTTATTGTTTTCTTGATTGAAGAATTGCTAAAAGGTACACGGTTCTTTTACTTTCTTGTTATGTTAATTTATATGACTATGTGAAGATCATACGTGTTATTATTCCGCTGCGTACCCGTATTATTAATAGTTAATATGATCTTTATGTCTACTAATTCCAACAAAAAAAAATAGTAACTTAGGTGAACATTTGACCAAACTTTAGTAAATTTTTTTGTGTATTAACCCATTTATTATTCTTGATACGGCTTTAGGCGAAACACATTGTGACAATATGCATTGCACGGTAAGAATGGTTTAGACACGGTGTTGTTAATCTAAAGAATCTTTCTGGCGTAAATTTCTTTTAAAGATCACAATCTTACAAAATTTAGAGACGTGTTTAAGCATATTTTTTAGGTTCGTCTATCATTGCTCTTGCTCAAAAAATTTGTCTTTAGTTTTCTTTAACTTTGTTTAAATGCACCTAATAATTTTTTTTGCTTGGTACAAATATTTTTTAGAGTATATAATGGCCCAAGCCCGAATATAAGTTGGGTCCATTGGGGTTTTAAAGATTCTACTATCTTTTATCTTGTCCTATAAATATATATCAATAATATAAAACTTCTCACAAGGTTTTCATTGTCTAACATGGTATCAGAGCCGGTCTGATCCAACCTAGGTGGCTAAGTTAAGCCGCCTCTTTTATACCACCCAATCAAATCAAACCTTAGTTGTTACTATTTATCTCTTTTTTCAAAACAAAACAAAACATATATGTTTTGTTTCTTTTCTTTTGATGTTACTGCATGATAAAGATTAATCTTTGCTTGTTGTCGGATGTCATCATCAAAATCTCCGCTTGTTGTCGGATGTCATCATCAAAATTTATTATTTGCTTTACTGCTATTGCTTTGCTATCGCTTTGTTTTGCTTTTGTTGCTGCAGATGAAGATTTGTCTCCGCTTGCTGTCGAATGTCTTTATCAACAAAAAAATTATTGTTAAATGTTTATTTAGTTTTCTCATCCAATCCGAGCTTTCGCGATTTCGCCGCTCGAATTGCGATGGAGTATTAGAGTATATAATGGCTCAAACCTGAATGTGGGTTGGGTTCATTAGGGTTTTTGAGTTTCTAGTATCTTCTATCTTGTCATATAAATACATATCAATAATATAAAACCTCTCACGAAGTTTTCATTATCTAACATGGTATCAGAGAGTCATACAAGTAAGAGTAATATGGTTCGTTTACTCGATCAACATCTCAATCTATTCTCAATCGTGATCAATCATTTTGAGACATTTTAAAATGTAAAGATGAACAATAATAATAAGATAAAGAGAGTTTTTTTTACTACAAAGTGACACTTTTTACGTGTCACTAATCACTAAATCATAATGGGGGTGATTTGCATACTTCACCACTTAATTTGCACATTTAAATTATTGTGTCATGACGTTTATACTCTTAACATTTATGTCTTGAATTGCACACTTCACTAAATAATATAGCAGTATAAATGTTAAGAGACAAACAAATTGAATATGCAAATCAAATTTTGAAATGTGCAAATCATTTTCCAATGATAATTTGGGTAAGTGATAACACTATTTAATCCATCGATAGAGTTTACCTTTTTCTTTCGAGAGCTGTTCATCAGCTAAATGACAATCAAAAAATGAATTACTACCAAAGAATTGTACAAATATTTCAATCCGATACACATGCTAAAACCACGAACAGTTGGCAATGGGTTCGTTCAAAAAGTTGGCAAATGGGTTCCCCACAATTTTATTTTGTCTACTAAAGTATATATTGACATGTCGTTGCAACAAAATTTTCGTCAAACAAAGAAGATTAAAATTGATTATAGTACAACCATAGAACAATGTCGGTATTGTTTTGTTGAGATGCGTACTTTAAGAATAAATAAAAAGTCAAGAATAATATTGTCGTTGTCCAGCCGAAGAGCATAGAAATAAAAACCAATAATAAAAAACTGACAGATTCTAATTTTTATTTCGAAATATTTCTTTAAGAAAAAGTAGTAAGACAATAAAACAATCTCATCAAAAAGCGGCTCCAAACGCGGTTGAGATTTGCCAAACAGGACTTGATTCCGAAATTTCTAGATCACCCACCAAATTATGTAGAAGACACCCTCTAAAACGTCTTTAATCCTTTTAGCATGCCGAAGAGAAGAAAACCAAGATAACCAGTCTTCATAAGAATGAAGGTCTAAAAAACCCAAATCCCACCATCTAGCAACTTTAATCAGAAGGAGAGAAGCCACATTGCACGAGAAGAAGAGATGAGAGCAGGACTCTCCAGCCGAACAACAAATGGGGCAAAGAATTGACAAAATATCTAACCCGCGAAGGGACAAATTAAGTCTCGTAGGCAGTTTATCTAAACTAAATTTCCAAGCAAAAACGTTGATTTTAATACGGACAACATTTACCCATCTCGTATCAGCACCAACCGAAGGTAATATAATATCGTCAATATGAGAGCGAGCCGACTTCACCGAGAAATCACCTGTAGAATTGAGAGACCAAACCCATCTATCTCTGCTATTGGATAGAATGACAGGATTAACTTTCTCAACAAGAAGAAGAAGTTGTTCTTGTTCAATTCCTTCTCGAGGATCTCGTCTAAAGGAACCAAGCAAGGAACTATCTCTTATTTTGGCTGCAACAGTAACATCCCTGTTACTTTCCAAAGCATAAAGCCGAGGAAAAGACGTCTTCAAAGAAGAATCGGTAAGCCAAACATCGTCCCAAAAAATGTATGCTCTTCATTTCCTACTTTTTTCTTAACATAAGAATGGAGACAAATACCTTTTCGACACAAAGAACCAACTTCTTTAATAATAACGGACCAATGAGAATGTCGAGATAAACTACCTGGATTATCGAGAGAGCCACGAACTCCATATATGGATTTTATAAAACGGGACCATAAGGACGAGCCATGAGAGAAGAATCTCTAAATCCATTTGAATAAAAGGGCTCTGTTAAGAGCAAAGTAGCTAGAAACGCCAAGCCCCCCATTTTTTCTTCGAAGCCAAAACTTTTTTCCATCAAATCATAAATAAATTTCTCTCCTTATTATCAACACCATTGAAGAAATTCCTACGTAAGGATTCCATTCGATTAAGGACACCCGTAGGGACTTTATAAATCGACATCTGATATAAAGGCATGGAACTTAAAACAGATTTAATTAACGTGAGCCAAACACCAATGGAAAGGGTTTTAAGCTTCCATTTTGATAAACGAGAGGCAATTTTAGAAACAACCTCCTCCCAAGAGCTACTTCTGGAACTAGAAACGCCAACCTTAACACCAAGATAATTAAAAGGCAAGGAAAAAGTAGAACATCCGATGAAGTTGCTGCCGAATTAACTTCCTCTTGAGGAATGCCAATGTCCATGAGTTTACTCTTATTAATATTGATCTTGAGACCCGACGCCAAGAAAAAACAATTAAGCATGTTAACAATGGTAATAAGATTAGACTTATCCCATTTACCAATGAACACTGCATCGTCAGCATAGAACAAATGAGACAAGGTCAAGGAGTTGTCAATATGGATACCCTTAAAAGATCCTACATTTAAAATATGATTGAAAGAAAGATGCAAGCTTTCCATAACCAAGATAAAAAGAAAAGGAGATAGAGGATCTCCCTGCTTCAATCCTTTATGGAATTTAAATTTTGATGTAGGGCTACCGTTAACGAGAATAGACCCCATGGCAGAACAGAGACACCCTTGAATCTATCCTCACCATTTAACACCAAAACCAAATTTATCTAGGACATCGTCTAAAAAATCCCACCTCACTGAATCAAAAGCCTTTTCAAAATCTACCTTAAATATCATAGCTTTAGTCTTTTTGTATTTACACCACGATATAAGTTCATTAAGAATGAATGGACCATCAAGAATTTGACGATTAGAAACAAAGGCAGATTAAACATCGCTAATAAGATCCCCAATAACCATATTAAACCGATTAGCCATGATCTTAGCAATAATCTTATAGATACTACCAATCAAACTAATGGGACGAAAATCCTTAACCACCTTAGCATCTTGCATCTTAGGAATAAGGGTAATAAACAAGGAATTAGTACCAGGAGGGAACTTACTAGAGACGAAGAATTCCTCCACCGCATTCACCACATCTTTATCAATTATCTTCTAATACCTACGATAGAAATCAAAAGTAAACCCATCGGGGCCAGGAGATTTATTGGATCCACAGTCCCAAACTGCCCTCTTAATCTCATCATAAGTGATGCTTCTTTCCAGGTCCTCATTTTGCTCCAAAGTTAAATGCTTAAGCATTTGAGATTCTAATATGATATTAGAACAATTGGGGTAAGAGAATCGGTTATCAAAGTGATTTAGGAACTCCTTTTTCACTTTAGTTGGATCGTCAATCCAGTCGCCTTCCACAAGGACACCACGAATAGCAAGTTAAGACCTCTTCTTATTGATGATTCCATGAAAATATTTTGTATTTTCATCTCTTTCAATGGACCAACGAATTTTCGCCTTTTGAGCCATATCTAGCGAAGAACGAGCATTGATGTCTTGAAGATCTTTTAAAAGAGAAGTCCTTTCATTCACAAGCTCGTCATTCCTTTTTCCTTGGTCGATCAACCTATCCAATTCCAACAAACGAAACTGTATAGAAGATCTCGTCGCATTAGAACGATGATTCTCCTCTTTACTCCAAGTTTTTATTGACGCCTTTAGAGCTTGAAATTTTTTCTTCAAAAGAGATAAGTTGTTTGTCTCTTCAAAAGTCAAATAAATCCACGAGTCTTCAACTACTTTGTCAAATCCAGGTTTAGAAAACCAAGAATGAAAAATACAAAAAGGAGTCGGCTCATAACCAACAACCACTTCACGCATAAGAATAGGTATGTGATCTGAAAGATGTCTATTGAGACAAATAGCAGATAAGTAAGGAAACACCGAGAGAAAACCTTCAGAAATAAGAAATCTATCTAGTTTACTCATTTTCGAGGCTGATTTATGGGACCATGTAAATGAATAACCTTCTAGAGGAATATCAACAAGACCTGCCAAAGAAATAAAGTGATTGAAAGCATTGGCACCTAAAGCATTAAACGTGGTACCAAATCTCTTTGTTCCGAATAGACTTCATTAAAATCACCTAAAATCACACATTCTCCATCCTACAAATCAATCATGTGACCAATATACTCCTAGAGAGCTCTCCTTTCTAATAAATCTTGAGGTGCATAAACTGAAACAATAAGAAGCTTAGTAGAAGAGGAAACCCACGTACCTCTAAGAGCCAAGAAAGAATCCGATCTAGTCACACTATCTTTAATAAACAAGTTTGGATCCTAAACACATAGAATACCTTCGGAGCTCCCAACAGAAGGGCTAAAAGCAAAATCAAAAGAAAAGTTTCCCCATAAAGCTTTGATAGAAAAAAGATCAATATTTTCCATTTTAGTTCCTTGAATAGCAACGAAATTGACATAGTGCTTCCTATTTAACTCCTGAATCCAGTTTTTCTTAGCCGATTGGCCAAGACCTTGAACGTTTAAAGATAATAGATTCATCTTAAAACTTGAAAGTCTCCTTGGATAACAATAATGGCCTCGATATTTTTCACACATCTGTCCATGTTGTACCTCATAGTTTGGCCAATCTCAACCAAACCCTCCATGACTTCAAAAATGGAGCCTCCAAGTTTAATTTTCAAAACACGATTGCTCCCACTCTTGGCACTTGAATTACCTTCCTTATTCATATTAGGGTGATTTATGCTATCTCTATTAGTCTCTCCAACTGTTTCCTTGACATCATTCGGTGTAAATCCAGGGGGAAAAATTGGATCATCGCCCTTAGAATCAATATTATCCTTTTTCCTATTTAGAATATCATAAATTCCAAAAGGATCTTCAGACTTATCTTTCTTGTCGTGACATGAATCATGATTCTCATATGCGGCATCATTCTCCTTCATACAGCTTTGTAGGTTCCATGATCATTTATACGAATCCTTAACAATGAAGTGTAGAATTAAGATGCATAAAATTGAAAACTTTATTGATGATTGAAAGAAAAACCTAATAATGACTAGCTATATTATCTCTAATGTCTATCCTAATTTTTGACTAAACTAGGTGTATTTATACTAACAAGGTTATGCCCATTCTAGGCTTTTGTTGGGCTTTTCAGGCTTTTTCTTTGTCAGCCCAATTACATTAATAAACATTAATTAATTAACCAACTAACGAGCTAGACTTTTGTCTTGTATCTTCGAGTGACCGAAGCTTCTTTGTTCGGGTCCATTTATGTGATCCTAACAATCTCCCCCTAGATGAGGTCATGAGAAGTTGTTTGAAGCTCACTCGTGCTTGTCTCTTTAGCTCGTTGTTGATAGGGTACTTCACTTGTTGTGCTTTGGTAATTCAATCTTTAACACCTTGATCATGATCTTCAGAACTTGATGTGATGACTTGATCTTGATCTTTGACTTGTTTAAGCTTTACTTCTCTGAATTACTTTGTGATCTTCTTTCACTTTGACTTTGCCATACGCTGATCTTTAGTCTCACATGCTCATATCTGTTGGAATCTGGAAAGCTTTGATGATGTATCTTCTTCTAATCTCCATAACGTTTAGCATTTGAAGAAGACATTGATTTTCAGAGATTGTGCGGAAGCTTTGTATGTAAACTTTCTTGATTTCTTCAGATATGTGAGTAAGGATATGAGCATGTCTTGCATCGGATACTTTGAGTCGTCATTCGCTATGATAGAACAATTTAGTCACCAACAAAAACATTTTGTTATGTAAAATCCACTTAATGTGTTCTAGAAAAACATTTTGTGAACACACAAAGGTTTTATATTTTGAAGGGACCGAGTATAGACGATACTCAATCTGGTCGGTTACATTAACCTCTGATTCCGTGAGGATCAATGATTACAGTATGAATACTGCACCTGTGATCAGATAGATTCATTAAAAGAACCTTCTTGACAGGTTTTCCGGCACGTGACAAGCTAGTTCCTCTAATACCTAAGTATCAGATTCCCTAATGTTCGCCGTTCTCTAGACCAGATGTCCGAAGACTAACACACTATAAGTATTTCTACTAATAGAATGGTAAAGAGTGAGTCAGTACAGTTACTATCTGCTGACTATACCGTATAATTCCTTTTTCAGCGTTTTACTTCTTAATACAATTAAGTACCGTAGAAGGCCTGTGGCAAAAATGATTTGAAAAACATTCGATGTGCTTATAAAATTTGTTTGGGGCACAAACGAAAGTTTAAATCAGAATGCTTCTGATGATGTTTTGAAATATATCCCGAAAGATATGAAGTGCCTTGGGAAATCCAAACTTGTACAAGTACATTTATGGAAATCCACTTCACTAGTGGGCGCAGTCCGAAGACCAGGCATGAGCATTCATACGAATACCCTGGTGGTACAACATCTCTTTCCTCAGCATTCCATAAGATCACTTTCACGAACATGAAACAAAAGATTCTTTGTCATTTATCAAGATACTTGTGTATAACACAAACTTTTGGTACCTTGACATTTTTGATCATATTAACACTTATGCTCCCCCTACACATGAAGCTTTACTTCTTTGAATTACTTTGTGATCTCCTTTCACTTAGACTTTGCCATACGCTGATCTTTAGTCTCACAAGCTCATATCTGTTGGAATCTTTGAAAGCTTTGATGATGTCTCTTCTTCCAATCATTGTAACTTTTAGAATTTGAAGAAGACATTGATTCTCAGAGATTGTGCGGAAGCCTTGTATGAAAACTTTCTTGATTACTTCAGATACTGTGGTATGGATATGAGCATGTGTCTTGCATCGGAAACTTTGAGTCGTCATTAGCCACTATGCAGTTAATCTCGGCGAGATCTCGGCGAGATCTCGTCGAGATCTCGGATCTCGGGGTAAAAAAAAATCTCGGTT
>BQNB010154470.1:2819-15512 GCA_026074375.1 Tanacetum coccineum | reverse complement strand
CTTACAAAGGCTAGTCAGATCCTAGACCAAGGACCTACAACTACTGCTCCTAATTCGAATCATGAGTGGTATAGTTTTCTTCATTAGGTTTAAGTTGTTGGGATGCATATGCAATAACCTTCTCTCTTTGCATTAACACCGCTCCTAGACCTTGATGGGATGCATCCCAGTAAACAATAAAATCGTCATTTCCTTCTGGTAATGCTAAGATTGGAGCTTCACATAGTTTCTGTTTTAGCAGTTGGAAAGCCGACTCTTGGTCTTTTTCCCAGATATACTTCTTGTTTTTCTGGGTTAATTCAGTCAAAGACTTTGCAATCTTTGAGAAATCTTTGATAAATCTTCGATAATAGTCGGCAAGTCCTAAGAATTACGTATGTATGTGGTGTAGTAAGAAATGTTCAATTCTTAACTGCCTTCATTTGGCCGGGTCAACATGAAGTCCTTGACTATCAATTAAGTGTCTAAGAAATTACACGATATGAATCCATAAATCACACTTGGAGAACTTGGCATACAACTTCTCTTTCTTGAGTAATATTAAGATTATTCTCAGATGATTTTCGTGCTCTTCCTTGTTACGAGAGTAGATGATAATATCATCGATGAACACTATTACGAATTTGTCCAAGTATGGTTTACACACACGGTTCATGAGATCCATGAATACAGCATGCGCGTTAGTTAAACTAAATGGCATCACTTGAAATTCATAGTGTTCGTATCTTGTTCTGAAAGCAGTCTTGGGAATATCTTCATCCCTGACTCTTAGTTGATGATAGTCTGATCTTAAGTCAATCTTCGAGTAGACACTCGAACCTTAAAGTTGGTCAAATAAGTCATCAAACTTGGGTAATGGGTAACGATTCTTTATGGTAAGTTTATTCAACTCCCGGTAATCGATACATATTCTGAAAGATCTGTCTTTCTTTCTGTCTTTCTTTCTGAAGGAGCTAATCTATAGGGTTCTTGGGCTACATGTGCTGTTCTTGGAATTAGATCGATTTGGAAATCTACTTGGCAAACGGGAGGAAGGCCAGGTAGATCTTCAGGAAAAAATTCTGGGAATTATCTGACTACTAGGATATCTTCTAGTCTTTTCTCGTCTGACTTCTTTTCCATTACTTAGATTACGAAAACTTAACAACCTCGGGATATATACCTTTCGGTTTTTATACAGGATATGAGACTTAGTCGGGTTTTACTTTGGTCACCTCGGATGATCAAAGTTTCACCGTTGATTGGGATGTAGACGACTTTCTCGTCATAGATAATTCTAGCATGATACTTGGATAACCAATCCATACCAATGACGACGTCAAAACTATCGAGTTTGATCGGCATAAGATCAATTTTGAAAGGTTGGTTTAATAAAGTCAGAGTTGCACCCTGAATAACGGTGTTTATGCTTACTAGATTTCCGTTAGCCATTTCGATATTGTAAAAGGTATCTATTGTAATGGGTGGAATATTTAGAGTAGGAGGCATATATGAGATATGGATACGAAGCTTTTTATCGCTCAGAATCATAATAATACTTAGTTGATGTGGGTTTTTGAAGGAACAACACCGTGTACATTCGTTTTGGGTCTTTGGTGAGCATTCCTATCACCTCAACATGTAGCTCTTCCCTGGGGCATGCTTGTTGGTGGTCTTTCGACATTGATTTGCATAATGCCCTTTCTCTCCACAGGCATGACAAGTAACTGTCACTGGTAGCCGATTACTTCCAGTGGCTGACCTTTTGTTTCTGCAGTTCTTGGTCAGATGGCCCACCTTGTTGCAAGTATTACACTTAATAGTGCAAGGTCCTGTATGATGCAGAGTGCATTTCTTACATAAGGGACGGTTTCTAATATACCCATTGTTTTCAGTTAGAGTGACAGCATAAGACCTGAAGGTTTCCTGTCTTCTGTTATGTTATGGTTGGTGATTATTGTTGGTGTTGGTGTTACGGTAGTTGTTGTTGTTGAAAGTTCTTCAGTCGTAAAATTTTCGTTTGTGATCACTTGATACTTGCACTGGAGTGTGCTTTGTTAGCTGATCCATTATTGGCATAACTTCTCTGCCGGTCTCTTGCAGCTTGCAAGCGTTGTCGAATTTGCACTATCTTTTCAGTGGTTTCATGGATTATTTCTGGTCCTGTAAGTTGAACATCTCCAACTTTGGCCCAGCAAACAGGTGATCTGCACTTTCGACCATAAAGTGCCTCAAATGGTGCTGCCTTAATACTGGCATGGTAACTGTTATTGTAAGAAAATTCTACTAATGGTAAGTGTTTTTCCCATCCTTTTCCAAAATCTATAACACAGGCTCGAAGCATGTCTTCGAGTGTTTGGATGGTTCTTTCACTTTTTCCATCGGTTTCAGGATGATATGTCGTACTCATGTCTAATTGAGTACCCAAAGCATTCTGTAATGATTGCCAGAATCTGGATGTGAAATGACTGTCACGATCCGAGATGATGGATATTGGTACTCCATGCCGGGAGACTATTTCTTTGATGTATAACCTTGTAAGGGTTTCCATACTATATGTCTCTCGGGTAGGGATGAAATGTGCGGATTTGGTAAGGCGATCGACAATAACCCAGATTGTGTCATGTCCGTTTGAGGTTTTGGGTAGTTTTGTGATAAAATCCATTGTTATTCTCTCCCACTTCCAAATAGGAATCTATGGTTGTACTAGTAAGCCGAATGGCTTTTGACATTCTGCTTTAACTCTAGAGCATGTTAAACACTTGCCGACATATTCAGCAATGGTTGCCTTCATGTTAGGCCACCAATAGAGTTTCTTTAGATCCTGATACATCTTGTCAGAACCTGGATGAATGGAATACTTCGATTTATGGGACTCATGCATGATCAAGTCTCTCAAATTACCAAAGAGTGGTAACCAACTTCATTCATAATAATGAAGACGGAGATATAATATAGGACACAGGATGAATATAAAACGGGATCACCATTATATTATATAATGAACAACTTGCCTTTATACTGTACATAGTCAAAATTTGACAAGTGTTGTTATTTATACCACACATCCCGTGGCTAGGTTCTAACAAAAGCTATAACTAGTATCTAATCTAGTAGTCTGATGGTCCTTCCTGGCTGTTTTTGTGTTCATAGATTGCATTCAGAAGACTTTCCTTATCTGCTTGGTGACGAACTTGGATTTCTTCGATGATTTGTTCTAGATTAGCAATCCTGAAGTGAGCCAGAGCAATCTTGTTGTTATTTCCCATTTGCTTCCTTTAAAGTTTAGTAATTTGAGCATGAGCCTTTTGAAGTTCAGCTTCCATATTGTCGAAATCTTGTTGTATGATCACCCGGCCATTTCCGAGACCTTCTATTTTGTCTTCTATGTGCTCAATGCGGTCGAGAGAAGTTAAATCTAGATGATTCAAGAAATTTCCTTAATTTAGCTCCTCGTGACGTTCATGACTTGTTACGAGAGCTTTCTCCTATTTCAAATGCTTGAGGTAGGCAAAAGTAGAGGAGGATTGATCGTCACGAACCTCGTTTCTTAAGTGGCAATAATTCCTCAGGAAGAAAGAATTCTTAAGGATTAAACATTGAAGATAGCATTAAAGATAGAGGCATAATAGTTGGTGGTGGAATAGGTGATTCTTTAGCATAGTATGCATGCATGACCCTCATATTGGGTCATCATGAAAAAGTGAAAGATGTTGGTAATGCTATTGGAACTAATACCAAATAAGTTATTTGCAAGAGCTAGAATAGTTTTTTGTATATGGTAAGATGGGGTCATTAGTCTAGGGAAGCCGGGGGATTTAGTCTCTAAAAGTAAGGAAAAAGCATCATCAATATTTGGTATGTAGGGTGGTTGGGAGAAAAGACATCACATCTGTTAACAAACCAGAGTATATAAAATAAGCTTGATTTTTATAGTATAATAGGTTATGTAATTTACATTACGATTCGGGAGATAAAATGGCATGGTTGGACTTTCTTGAATGGAAAAAGAAAAGTAGTGAAGTTGTAGGTTTTCATCTTGTTCTATATAACCTTGGCTCTTGATACCTATCTATTTTTTTATTAATAAAACCCCCCCCCCCCTCTCCATTTTTACATTATAGACAGACAGAAGCTAATACTGGGGTATGATTTCATTAGTACAACAGCTCTAGTTACATAAATCATTAGTAAACGACTCCTCAAAAGAGATGTTTTAATTGATAAGTTATCATTCTTTTATTTCTTTAGAGCTTTTACAACAAAGGTTCCAATACATCTAGAAACTAAAGTATTGAAAGGATAACAGTTTAGGGACATATCTTCATGTCCGTGCCTCTACGTTGCCATGTGAATGCTCAATTACCTAGACTATCACCATATATAAAAAGTCAACACAAGGTTGAGTGAATTATAGGTTTATATTAAATTGTTTGAATTACAGTTCAATAGTACGGTACATTGTTTATACACCCATAAGTGTAATTATTCAATGAATAACAATTATATATAGAAAATCTAGTATTATTCTGCCCTAAGCTCATGACACCGAGACCTTGAGGATAATCAATAGAATCACAAGAATGTTGCTCCCAACGGGCGCCTCTTTGACTAAACACCCGCATAGTGATTGATTTAAAATGTTGGCGTTTGGTTTACCTGAAAGTATTGGTTACGAGAACGGGGAAGTTCAGTCCCACATAAATAGACTCTACTTCACAGCATTCGCGCTTACTCGAAAAGTAATTAAGGTTCATGGATAGTGGGGGGGTCTTAATGGCAAAAAGTAAGGACTTAGGCATTAATATATCAAATACGCTACAGTTGGAAAAATAGCGTATTCATGGTTTATAGGCAGTTATCACCCTCGCGAGGTTTATGGAAACGCTTTGAAGATTTATAAGTGCGAGGCTATGAAACTCAACCTTAACAGGGGAAATCTGATTGTGGCGAAAAGTATATCAAGTGAATAAGTAACGGTTCTCGTCACGGAAACATCGGGGTAATTTGTCAAGTTCTTAGAGTGATGGTTTATGTTTCAAAACTTCATAAAGTTCTTAACGTATTACTTTGATTTATTATATTTATGGAAATTATTGTATCACGTTCGGGCTTCATAATCCAGAGGGCACTGTAGATCGTATTGAGGAGTCGCAGGGCATTTAAAATCGTAAACCTAGCAACTCGTCTATACAAATACCCAAAGAACCCCTCAACATGAAATTCCTAGTAAACGTTATACGATAAAATTTTAAGTTTCTTCAAAAGCTAGTCGATGATAAATACGTTAGATATATAAGTAATTGATTTTATTAATGCGTTCGGAGCGATGATTAATAACGATAAATGTATTTGTTTTAATAAAATCGGTCTTATAATTCTTATATAAATTTTTATAATTTTATATAAAAATATTATTTTTATATTTTATAAGTTAGAAAAAATGGCAATAATAACTCTTCGGATTATAAACTTTTACAAGTTTAGTCTTTATTATATAATGTTTATATATTCCAAAACCTTTAACTTGAAAACATGGCAAGATAGGTCCACTTATAGTTACTAACTCTTGGAAATTGATATTTTCAGCCCCTCTAGTTATAAATGTTCAGAAAGTTTATGGTATTTAACCCCTATGCATGACAAACATTTGCACAAATAAAGTCTATAATTCATAATGTTTGATATTTTTGAAATCCAAACAGAGTTTCTGGTCAGGTTTTAGAATAAGCCTAAAATATATGTTCGCTAACAGTAACAAAAGTTTAGAAAAAGGATTCGTTAGCTAGAAAATCAAAACGGGTCATTTTTAGGGTTTTAACAAAAAACGCATGGGTTTGAGGATTCAAGGCTTGAACAAGAGTTCATATAGGATCTTAGGAGTCTTATGAATATTCTAAGACAGATTATGAGCTTATTGAATAAGTTGGCTAAAATGGGTCGAATGAGGGGTTTGGGGTTTAAGAGCCTTAGAATGCTTCAATGGCTTCTTTTTCTTGATTATTGGCTTCAAATTTACTGAGTTCTTCCTTCTTTGATCTTCCTTGGTCTTCCTTGATCTTGTTTAAGACTCAATTTGTATGTTTGATGAGTTTTGAGGTGTAATTTGAAAGAGTGTGTGTTTTGGCTTTTATAGGGTTCGAATGGGCTTGGTGCCCAAGTTTTGGTGTTTTTTAGTGTAAAGCTAGATGGGATGATCTAAGGGATTTCTATATTGTGAGTTTTAAGATCTAAAGGAAACTAGTATGAAAGGTGGAAGGAGTGTGGAGGGAGGTCACGGCTTTTATAGGTGGTGCAAGGAGACTTGGAGCTGTAGGGTTGTGATCCACGCTTTGATCGGTTCTTTACCTCAGTAAAGTGTATGTTACCTTGGATTGTATCCTAAAATATAATAGATGAGTCTTTGTTTGTATATCAATATGCTGTATGCAGAATCTAACTTTGATAATCTAGAGGTATTTATCAATGGAAAGGTACATAAACAAAGAACAATGTTTAAAACCACAATACTGCTTCATATTATTAACTAATACGAAGTTATCTATGATTAGTACCTAGGGTTAAAACCTTGAAGCGTGTTACATTGTTCTTTCTTTAGATGTATCTCTATCTCTTTAAGCATTAAGCTTTAAGAATATCTAAAAGCCTTAAACCTAGTTTCTCCTTTTATACACTCCACAAGCGAGTCACTTTACAAAGATACTACCGAACTTTTTGGTCAGTTACCAATTATATTCAAATTTGTTTAACATAATCTTCCTAAAATTTAAAGATATACATTTCCTTATTTATCTCTTTGTTCTTATGTTCTCTAAGATCGCAGGCTTTGACCATCACAGTGTTAAATTCTTTTTCTAGCTGTATTAACTAACTCTGCAGTACTAAGTAATGTACTGTCAGTACATCATCCTTTGTACTGTTAGTTATACCTTGGATAGTAGTTTTAACTCTTGTGAAGATTTAGTCTCAACATATCACTTCCCTAAAAACTTGTGATTTATCTTCAAAATCTAAGTTTCTTCTGGGATTAAATTCTTCTTGTCTTTCTGATGATGATTCTTTAAACACTCTTCTCATAGGAACTATGTTTTAAGTATCCCTTGTGCTATTCCTTCTCAGGTTTCTTTCTGAATCTTTTGTCGTACTATTACAGTACTTCTTGTGCTTTTTTTGGAGAGATTTCTTTCTTTTTGCTCCAGAAATCTTTAGACACTTCTTTCTTTTCCTTTTGTGTTTCCATCATTATTCTTCTTCGCAATCTTTTTCAGAAGACTTTATCTTTTCACTTCCATGCTCCATAGGCTCAATATGTTGGTTAAAATCCCAAACCTTTTCAAATATTGGCCTAATCTCATTATAAGACATTCCCTTGAAGTCACTAATCTTATAGTTTCCCTAATTCTTTAAGTATTTAACCATATTTCTCCTACTTGGGCAATTGTCTTTGTTTTCATCTTCAGAGCATGATACCATATGACTGAGGGATCATTCCAATCTATCTTCTTAGTTGACTTGGCTTCAGACATAGCTCTTTGCCTTTCCTCTTCATCCCACTGTCTAGCAATTTCTTCATCCCTTGTAATCTGTGCCCTTTTTTCTTCATTCATTTGTTCTTGCAGTCTAATGGCTTCAGCAAAGCTCAACCTTTCTTGTTCAAGCTCTTTCTTAGACTTCTTCTTAGGCTCAGGCTCTGTCATTATTGCTTTTCCCTTGTCTTTTCTTGTCCTTTCCTCTTCACTCCTTCTTCTGTAAGTAACAGTTCTTCTAGCAGTACTTATATTTTCCTCAGCAGTACTAATCACTGGAACTTCACTAGCAGTACCTTTTGTTGCTCCAGCAGTACTAACTTTAGAATTCCCTTTCTCACTGCTTCCTTGATCTTGAATGACTTCAGTGGGAGTTACTTCTTGAATAATAGGTTCAGTTTCAGTGCTTGCTTTCCCTTGAACCTCTGCATCAGATTTCCTCCCCTGTTTGGAAGAATCATCTTCAACATCTTTATCATCTTCAGAAAGGACAACCCTTGCTCTTTTCTTTTTTTTTTTTTTTTTTTTTTTTTTTCCTTGCTTTCCCGTCGTGCTTGAACTCTAACTTCTTTACCTGTAGAATGAGCTTAGTGACAGCAGCAAGTAAGGTAGCTTTGTCTCCTTCAAAATCATCCTCAAAACGCCAATTCGCTTAGGAGAGTTTGGTAACCAAATTCGTCAATTCAATGAGTTTCAAACTACCCTCATCACTTCCATGTGAGTGAACAGCATGGAGAGGTGAGTCATGGGGTGTAGGAATATGTTGTTCTGTTTCAGGTGATGGTTGTGTTGGTTGTGTTGGAGTGGTATGATCAGGTGAGTGTTCAATTGAAGGTGCAGGTGAGTGTGAAGGTGAAGGTTCAGGTGAGGGTGAAGGTGAAGATGTGATTCTTGAAGGTGAAGTGGAAGGTTCAGAAACATTTAGCATAGTAGGGAATAAAGCAACTTCTTGACCTGAATATCCCTTTGTAGGCCTCTTCATATTGTTGAAAACTTTGATGCTAAGAGAGGGTACAGGATATGTTCTTGAGTGTTGTTGAAGTTGTTTCCTCTGCATATCTAAGCATATTTGAATGAACCTAGGGTACATTAAAAGAAATTATAGAGGGGGCTTGAAATACTAGACCCAGTGCTCACAAATCAACACTAGAGAAAGTTATATTGTCCTATTGGTAGCTAAACAGATAACAACAGTTGCAATGTTACTACTAAACTGCTCCCAAGCAGTCTTCTTTGGGCTTAGACAATGCAGAATAGTGTGAATAAGAAACCTCCATTGAGGTGAAAAAGCACCCTTTTGAAAAGTTAACTTAATATGAATCGGTTTGTGTATCCATGAGTGCCAACTGACGTACAAAATCTCATGAATTCGGTATAGAAGTAATACCATAATGATCTTCCAACTAGAGGTGTTACTTAATTAAGGATGCTTCAGTGATTGGTCATTGAGTGACATCAGTGATTGTCATTGAGTGACATCAATGGTCGCAGGTAAGCTGGACTTCAGTTATCATCATTAGTAGCTTCAGCAGACTCTAAAATTAGTTTGATTAAATGAGATATATACTCTGGCTTCTTTTGATGAGTGCATAGCAAATGGACTTTGATTTAGGTAATTGATGGCTTGATGTAATCCCTTCTTTCCTGTACTATTTACTCTAAAAAACGCTACCATGTTGTGCTTGTCATAAAACTTCCAATATTTGCCACATGAATTAAAGTGTGTAGTTAATTGAGTGGGAGTTGATCGGTTATGAGAAGGAATGATTGTGGAGAAAGTTAATTGAGGATTATATAGAAGAAAACATAGAGATATGGTTTGACGACCCTTAAAACAAATTGGTTTATCGTGATTAAAATTAAACGATATATAGATAGATCACGAAAGTCCAATTGGTTCAAACCCCTATATCGTAGGTATTTGGCAGAAATATCTCAACGGCTCTATTTATTAATGAAAAATTCTGTTAGGGCTCAAGCAGTGCTAACGGTCATCCAGCAGTACCAAATTTGGTCTAGCAGTACTAAAATAAGCCTAGCAGTATTAACTTCTCCACCAAAAGCAGTACAAACTCCAAACTTGTGTATCATTCAAAAATAGCTTCACACAATCTCTCTTTCTGTTTTTAAGCTCACATTTTATCTCTCAATTCTTTTAACTCACTTTGCACTCTGTCTGTTTTTCACACATCTCTCTATCTGTTTTTAAGCTCACCAATTCTCTCTATTCTTTTGGCTCACAAATTCACACAAAGTATAGTTTTTGGCAAACTACCAGCCATTAACGGATTTGAGTAGTCTTTACCAATAGCCGTTTGCTTTGGACTAGCCAATGCTTCATTGTAAAAACATGGTGCATTGATAACCATATAGTTTTGAGTAAACTATCAACTATCAACGGATTTGAGAAGTCTTTACCAGTAGCCGTTTGCTCTGGACTAGTCAATTCTTGATGTCTATAAGACATGGTGAACTGATGACCATTTGTTGTGTGGTGTTAAAACCAACACTTGAAGAACAAACAACATTCCTCCCCTCAAATAATGCATCATTGAGTAACCAATTTCACACTTCATTGTTTATCCTGAAAGAGTTAGCTCAAAACCAAGAAAAACATAATCTAACCATTTTTCTTGTTTAGCAGTATTAAATGGTACTAACAGGATTAACAATGAGACATAGAAATAACTAGCAGTACTAACTATAAGTAACAGTTTTGACAAACAGTTTTAAATATAACTAGCAGTACTAATTATAACTAGCAGTATTAATTCACAAAGACTTAACAGTACTAACATTTAACAAACTTTACAAAAACAAACAAGAGATATGGGCATTAGGGATTGAGCATTCCAATACTTGAGACCAAGTACTGAAATCTACCAGCATCAAAACCTTTTGTAAGAAGATCTGCTACATTATGTTCAGTGTCAATCTTAGCCATTTGAATCAACTTTTTAGCATTGCAGTCTCTTATAAAATGATGCCTAATCTCCTTCTATCATAGGCTTATTCTCTAAAAACCCAATATGCAAGTTTTCCTAAACTTTCCTGGTTCTAGTGTTGTATACCCTAAAAGCTTTGCTATTTAAGGAATATCCAACAAAGAAACCTTCATCACTCTTTCCATCAAACTTGCCTAACTTATCTAAGGTATTGAGAATAGTAACATGACATCCAAAGGGTTTCATGAATCCTATAGCTGGTTTAAAACCTCTAAAGAGTTCATAAGGAGTCTTGTTATGAGGCTTGACTATTAAGACCCTATTCTGTACATAGCAAGCAGTAGAAACTGCTTCTGCCCAAAATATGGTAGGTAACTTAGAGTCAGCTAACATTGTTCTAGCAGCCTCAATGAGTGTCCTATTCTTCCTTTCAGCTACACCATTTTGCTGAGGAGTCCTAGCTACACTATATTCTATTTTAATACCTTTTTCCTTACAGAAATCATCCATCACTTTGTTTTTAAACGCTGTCCCATTATCACTTCTGATTATTTTTACTTTCTTATCTGGTTTTCTACTTCTTTGATAAAATTCTTAAGGATCTCAGTTGTTTCATCCTTAGTTGACAAAAAGAAAACCCATGAAAATCTACTATAATCATCAGTGACTACCAAGCAGTATTTTTTATGCATTAGTCTACTAACAAAAGTTGGACCAAAGAGATCCATGTGCAGCATAAACAATGGCTTAGTAATGGGATTAAAGGCCTTGGTCTTACAAGAGGCTTTGTGTTGCTTGCCTTTAAGACAGGCAACACAAGTTTGGTCATTCTCAAATCTTTTTAAAGGCAAATCTCTTACAAGATTTTCTTTGACAAGTTTATTAATATTCTTAAAATTTATATGACCAAGCCTCCTATGCCAGAGCATTGATTCTTCAGATGTAGCTTTTGCAACTAGACAAGTTAAACTATCTTTAGGAACTATGTTTTTCATATCAAAACTGTACATGTTATCCTGTCTAGGAATTTTAAGAAGTATCTGATTTTCATCAGGCAACTTAAAATTAGGAGATAGGACAAGACATTCAGAGTCAGTAAAAAGAACATAGTTCTTTTTGTCACACATCTGTGAGACACTAAAGAGGTTGAACTTTAACTCTTTGACAAAGTATACATCATCAAAATCAAGATTACCAGTTTTAATAGTACCTGTACCAGTAATTCTGCCTCCATATGCTCCTCCACCAAAAGTAACATAACCTCCATCAAAGTCTTTGAAATCTAAAAGATGGGCTATGTTTCCAGTCATGTGCCTTGAGCATCCACTATCAACAAAGCCTTTATCATTTAGTTGTGAATTGCTCTCAGAATCTGAGAATGCCATGAGAGCCATGTTTGCTTGAATTTCTTCCTCTGCCATGTCACTCCAATCAAATCCAGCACCATCTATAGCACACATTGCCTTTTCAGAAGCATCTTCAATCCTTACTGCCTTTGATGAGCTACCTTGATTCCAATTTCTGTTGTCTTTACTCCTTGGTGCTCTGCATTCTCTGGCAAAATGTCCCATTTTATGGCAGTTGAAACATTCTACCTTTGATTTATCATATCCAGCAGTACTGCTTCCATCAATGATGATCTTCCTTCTAGTTCTCTGATAGAACTTTCTTGCCCTCATGCTAAGTAGTGTCATATTCCACTTTAGATCCGCTTCTTCCAAATCATCATCATGAAGTTGCTCAAGATCTTCATGAACTAGTTGAGACCCTTGTAGTTGAGTGGATAGAAAGGCATATACTGTGGCATCACTAAAACTAGCAGTACTAATTTCAGTACTGGCAGTATTAACTTTGGTGTTACCAGTACTAACTTCAGGATTAGCAGTATTAATAATATTAGTAATGCTTGCACCTGAAGTGGTTAGAAATGCCAAGTTCTTATCATCATTGTTTGTGCCAATAGATTTCTTAACCTTTTGTTTAACAATTTTAAAATTGTTGTACAAATCATCCAAACCTATAGTATCAAAGTCGGGTTTGTTCATCTAGACTACCACATGTGTATCCCATTCAGAAGGTAAGCTCCTCAAAAATTTAACATTTAGATCTTCTAGAGGAGTAACTACACCCAAAATTATCAATCTACTAACAAGCTTTTGAAGCTTGTTAAAGATAGAATCAAGTGATTCTGAGCTTGAAACATTAAAGTTTTCATACTGTTGCTTCAGCAAGGCCTTCTGTAT
>BQNB010154469.1:0-15512 GCA_026074375.1 Tanacetum coccineum | reverse complement strand
CATACATGGCCGTAACGATGGAATAGACATGCATGTTCATATGGATCCTCGTTCGCGTAAAACCAACGCCTAATCATCAGGTGAGAGGGAAGTAAATTGTTTTTAAATAAAAATTAAGAAATAAATAGATTAAGACTTAAGATACAGGTTGCTAGACACTTTTCCCGACCGTTACCATGATAAAGACACAACTATTTTCAACATCTTGATCATTGATCAAAAACAACAACCTAAGTTGGCGTTCCAGTAACGGTCAACTTCCCAATCATCCCCAAAACTTTACATACTCTACAAGGTAAGTGGTGATATCTTCCACTTTGTACAATACTCTACATCGTTGATTTTTTAGGCGTATCAATGAATAATCGATCCTTCGTGTAATTCCTTCGGTAATGCTCTTTGCGAAATGATTATCTTCAAACTTTTTTTCTCTCTTTTTGTATTTTTTTCTTATTTTTTCGATTTTTTTTTTGCTAACTATACTTCAAATCTCGGTGTAGTTTCACCATCTTCACGGTCATAATAATTCCGGATAATTTCTTCGATAGTTCCTTTTCGTTCTATCGATTCCCCCAAAAATTGTGCTGGTAGAAAAAATCAAATGAGCTTTGACTACTAAGTATACATTCCCCCATTTAGTAATGCGCGCAAATTTTTTCCAACCTGCACCAAAGATACGAAAATGACACAAGACGTCAGGAATTCAGAACTTTACACTTTAAGCAACTAGCAACTATAAATTAAACTTAATCTAACAGGGTAGGTTAAGGTGTAAGGGTGTAACGAACCAAATAGTTGGTGTAAATTCCTAAAGGATTGACTCTATGGGTTGTTCTAATGGCTCGTTACTCTAAAGATGAGAGTGGAAAGGGTTTAAACGGGAGGTTTAACCTAACCGGTATAGTTTTAGTTAATAGCAACAGGTAAAGCATTGGGTGTAATCCTAAAATTACCAATTTTAAACCAGAGTTTACTCCGACGAAACCCATAGACTTATTATTGCGGTTCGAGTGATATACCAAGCCAAGTTCTAAAGTCTACAACATCACCGGCACACTCATATTTTGTGAAATTTGGGTAAACATTTGGAAACGGAAAGGTTAAATCCTCACAATATTCTAACAAGGGTTATTGTGTGCGGGTTATGTATTCATTAATTCACAAAAGTATGCTTGAAAATTTTTGAATTTGAGCATCATTTAAGAGGATTTTTATTGTGAAAAAACAGGACAATGTAAACAATCTAATTCCATCTCACCCACTTGAATTTATACAACGTCTCGATGTATAATAAAACATTAATACAAGAATTCAAAAAGAATTAGAATGTGAGAAACCTCCCCTGATTTAATGCTCGATAGAGCTCTACGTTGCGTTTATGAGCAAGATTGTTGCAGAAAAGCGCTGAATTCTAGGCACGACAGCACAGACATAGAATTCCATGAAAATATACATTTCCCACCACTTCGTCGATATTTCTTTCTTTGAGGTCCTGTATAAATATAAGGAAAAACAAAGTGTATTTCCATAGTCTTGTACCTAACGTTAATTTAAACGAAACTAAACATACTAATTATGGGTAAGATGTGGATACGAGCTATTAGTTTAGTGAAACACCGTATTCAATCTGACAATTATGCCTTTTAAGTGGCAATAAAATAAAGACTGATAACGTACAGACCAGATCAAACAGCCGTAATGGTAATAGAGCTGATACGCCGTATTGATGTCTGGGAAGACAGAATCGATAACAAAATTAAATAACAATCCGGGTTGTCTCCCGGGAAGCACTTTTGTTTACAACAAAGTCTTTAAGTTAGACTTTTCTTCAGCTTCGTCTTTATTATTCAACTCTAGTCACCATCCATCCTTCGTCCATAATCTGAAAGATTTCTTGGTAACTCTTTTCTTGTAACAGTAAGATCGTCGTATTTGTCTTCTTTTACAGCAACATACTCTTCATCATCATTAAACGAATATTTTATCATCATATATCTCCTTATATTGCACACCGGTTGCTCTTGAATTTCACATAATTCTTCACTCTTATTATGTTCATGATTTATCTCATAAGCATCATCGTAGTTTGTATAAGTATTCCATTGTCTCTTTTGTTCGTAACGTGACTCATCATCATCTTCTTTGATAGATCCTTCCATGATAGCTTTGTTTCTTAAAGCCTTGTCCTTTAATTTACAATCCTCCAAAGCTTCGTACCACTCATAATCCTGATAATGGAGTTGGTTTCCAATTATGTAAGCTCCAGGTAAATTTCTTCCATTACAGTATCCATCATCCTTCCAACTACATGTTGGCCATTCTAAACATCTAGTCTTATAATTAAAAGGCTTGCAAGTATGTTTAACTGGTGTGGGTTTGGTCTAAACTCTAACGTCAGTCCATGGTTTCTCATCTACCCATGGTACATCCTTATTCCATTCGTAGATCCAGTCATCTTTGTAATCTTTATAGGTCTTAAACCCCATAATATCCTTTGTAAGTAAGTTTGGATCTACCTTGAGAAGGTAGTTAAATTCATTAAATGCTGAACAGAGAGGTGTCTCATAGTGAAATATATTAGCATGGAACCTAAAGACTTTAGTAATTTCATCATCATTATCAGAAGATTCCTCATCAGCGAGCTCTACTTCATCATCTCCTCTGATCCAGTAAATCCATAATGCTTTCATAGTATAATGATCTATTGTCTTATAGTTGAAATTTTTTGATCCCAACCATTCAATAAATGCAACATCAAACTGATCATATCCTATATCATCATCATCTTCTTGTTCCGAGTCATTATCCATTTTTGAGTCACATGGGATGTTAGCAATTTCAAATTCATATGTGTATAAATCATCATCCATTTTGCTTAATCGACTGACTTCATCATTGGACAAATGTCCGGCAAAAATCATCCTTATTGGGGATGATTTTTGCAAAAAGTTTAACAAAAGTTTTGCAAAAATCATCCCTCTAGGGATGATTTTTGCCGAACGTTTCACCACTCAGGGATGATTAGTGCCAATAGTATCGGCTAGGGATGATTAGTGCCACAAACTACAAACTACAGGGATGATTTTTGCAGTTTACTCTTGATTCTATCTTGTGTATTTTATCCTTTTGTGGAATTTGACCTTTTGCCTTGGTCAAGGGCATTCGGTTAGGATCTGTATTAGGGTTGCTATATAAGTGTATACATAACCACGAACCAGGTACAACTATTGGTACCTCTTTGGCTCATAAAAAAGTATATAAAAGAAAAACCTCTACTCAATTTTACAGTATAACACAGTTTTTTATCCGTTTATGTTATGTCACTTTTGTCAATTGAATACTTTTGACTTGTAAAACTTTATGTTTTTTATTCCGCACTTTCTGTTTCACAGTTTTATAACAAAAATATAAAATTAAAAATTAAAAAAAATCAAACAACACAAAAACATTGTGGGGTGTACAAATGGCTTTTTAAGGGATGTCTTAATAACCTACCCCATAATCAATACCTTCTTTAAACTTTTTTGTTTACAGTATAACACAGTTTTTTTATCAGTTTCTATTTCGTATTTTTTTGTCAATTTAACGCTTTTAACTTATTAAACTTTATATTTTATGTTTCGTACTTTTAGTTTTATAGTTTTTTAATATAAACAAAATAATAAAAACTGTGGAAAACTAAAAGGGGGGTTGAATAGTTTACCGCTTTTTAATTTAAGGTTTTAAAGTGTTTGTAAAAATTCTAGATTTGACTTTATGTGAATTCAACACTTGCACAATATGAACAATATACTTATCTAAACAATTAATAGGATAGTCTGAGAAAATAATGTAAGACAAGAGATAAGAGTAAGAACAATCAAACCACAACGCGATGATTTATAGTGGTTTGGCAACGAAGCACCTCTTCGCCCTACTCCACTCCTCGAGCACCTAACTCGAGAGTTTTCTTCACCATGTCAACAAGCTCCCTTATGGAGGAGAAAACCTTACACAACTTTCTCTTATCTTGATTTCCGACACTAAGCTAGATGCCGAGTTCTAATCTTAGCTAGAACCAATCTACCACAACTTCATAACTTCACTACACAACTTTGCTTCATGACTTGATCACGACTACACAACTTCTTCACACCTTAGTTTTCTTCACACCACTACTTCACCAAGCCACTACTATAATCACACCTAACTAACACTACTAGGAAAGATCACCAAGATCTAACTATACTTACAACAATCACCAAGATCTAACAACTACACAACTTTACAAGATTTACAAATGATTTACAAGTTATGATATGGATGCAATAAGATTGCAACAACACACAAAGGTGTAATACTTCTTCACTTGATGGTAGGAAGTATTTTTCTTTTGCACTTAAGGAATTGAGCTTGGATCACTTGGAAACAAAGCTTTATGATTAAATGATCAAAGGATTTTAATGAGATGTGTGGGCTATTTTTGATCAGAAAGAATGAGTGCAAAAGGTGAGAAAATAGTGGGGAATAGTCCAGTATTTATAGGACATTCTGGAGGAGCGTCTACCTATGGGCGGTCCCCTTAAATAGGTGGGCAGTCCCCTTAATTTTAAGGGGGCCGCCTGTGTATTTAAGGGGGCCGCCCTAGACTGGGCGCTCCCCAGTTTGTCCTTTTATGTAGGTAGCCAGTTTAGTCCGAAAATTTTGAAAAGTCAAAATATTTATTTTTAAATAAACTTTCTTTTAAATTGTAGAAAATTATTTTGTAATATTTATAAAATGTTTATATTTAATTAAAGTGTGGGTTGAATAAAATTGCCTTAGATCATTAAAAGAGGCTCTTATTAAGCATTTTATTTATTCATTACCATTTAAGTGCTATAATTTTCGAAATTGAAATTTTTCTACGAATTACATGTTTACGTTTAATTTTACATTGAAAGTTTTTATATTTTGTGATTATCAAAACGTAAAGATGTGAAAATATTAATAATGTTTTTAGGCATTATTTCTATCAACAATCTCCCTTTTTGATGATTGAGATAAATAATTTAAACTCATTAAATGTAAAATTATTTTTTTAAAAGCTAGTATTTAGTGAGTTTTATGTCATTTCCACCTTTTTGTAGAATCAATAAGGTCATCGCAATAAATTGCTAGTAAAATCGATGGAATAAATGCTCCCCCTTGATGTGTGATCCCCCTCGTTCGAGGGCAACAAGAAATCGAGCTATGATTTCTTGGCTACAAAAACGAGTTAGAACAAGACAAATGTTTCTAACATGTAGGAAGAAGGAAGGAAAAAATATGACAAGTGCAAGCAAACATTAAAGCAAAAGATACTTCAATCATTTAGGACAATGTGTGTGAACTTCACACAAGCATACATAAAGAAAAACAAATATGCTTTAGAAGCATATTAATACAAAAAAAAACCTAAATAGCCATAGAAGGATTTTTGACTTGCTTGCGACACAAAAGACTTTGACGATTATTTGGAGGCATATTATGAGATTAGTTGGTCGAAGAGTTTGAGCGGAGGCGTTTGTGGAAGGTTAATCTCTTTGAACTCTAGGTGGTGGATGAGGTCGAGTGAGGAGGAATTCAATCCAATTGATATCCTCACTTAAAGCAAGGAATTGTTTTTGGGTGAAGATGCAACAAGGGAAATACCTAACATGGGTTTCAACTTGGTTGATGTTGAGGGTGTGTGGTAGGTTTGGAGGGTAAGGTGATGAGGGAATGTTGTTTTGTTGTTATGAGAGATGCATGGCTAAGAGATTTGATAGGTCTTGTAGTTGATTAATGTCATCAACTAGGCTTTCTCTACTTGGAGATAGAGGTGGTGTGTGTTAAGTTTGGTTGTCACTTTGAGGTGGAGCTTGAGTGTGAGTAACATGTGAATTGATGGGTAAGATGGGAAATGGAGGATGTGAGACAACTTGTGGTGATGTGGGAGTGTCCTTAATGTAAGGATTTGGTAATGCTTGATTGGGGTGATTGTTTTCTTGAGATGGTTCATGATGAGGAGTGAGTGGTTTTGGCATTGGTGTAGGTGAACTTACATTGAGCTCATTGGATGTGTTACAAGGGTTTAGTTTCTTCCTCCAAATGGGTTTCACACTCATTTTGGCTACCCTTGATGGTTTGGATGTGGGTTTGTTAGAGATTGTCTTGTGAGGATGATTGTGATGATGATGGTTGAGTATGTATTTATAGTGGAGGAAAGGTTTAAATTAGGAAGAATGAACATTTAAATGATCAAATCCAAGAAATGTTTGTGAATTTAGGGAAACAGTAGCTAAGTCTAGAGGGTATTAGGTCAAAGAGGGATGAAAAATATTGTTTTACCCGTCACAGTCTAGGCCGGTCCCCTTAAAGATAAGGGGACCGCCCTTTATGAATTAAGGGGGCCGCCTACTGCTATTTCCCAGATTTCCCAAAAATTGATTTTTCACAAAATTTTGTGTGAGGGTTTCTGTTTTGGTGGTTAATTTGCAGCAAGTCCATCCTTTTATGGCAATTAAGATTTTTTTAGCACATAGCAATTAAGCATTCAACATTCTACATATATATGACAAGTTGTAGGATAAAACTATTTCACATAATTTTGGCATATAATCATATATGAATTGAAGACCAAAAGAGTGAAGAGCATATAAAATAGCAACTAGATATAATGCACAAAGAATTTTTCTTGACAAGAGGGTTAAGTTAAAAAACAAACCAAACTTTTGTGCCAAATACTAATGGAGTCCTAAGTGCGGCAAATGTGGAGAGTGTAGCTATTATTTCGACACCTAAGACATGGTAAAACCTAAAAAAATAATCCAAAAGTCATTGATTTACTTTTGCTCAACCAAGAAATGTCGAAAATTTTATATTTGATTATATACTTTTGACAACAAGTAAGAGAACATTATGCCATATCGTGAATAATGTTTTAGCATATCTCAACATATATGAAAAATTGATTTCTATTGTGCTCCTAGTTGTGAGAAAGACTTTTTTTAAAAATACATAGATTGGGGACTCTATTGTATTAATCAATTATGCCATTTAGATAGAAGGAATTTGTAAAAGTTTGCTTATAGGGACTTTTCCCAAATCTTGTTTTCTGTGTAAAATAGAAACCTAGACACAAAACAAAAAACAAAAAAATTTAGTCAGTCAGGTGGGTTGTCCCCTTAAAGTCTAGCCGGTCCCCTTAAAATTAAGGGGGGGCGCCCTTTATGAGTTAAGGGGGCCGCCACCTTGGTTGAGGGAAAAAATTCTCAGATTTTTAACAATCAGTTTATTGATGATTATCATTTTTTTTTACGCCAAAAAAACTTAATCAGGTTTGTTCCTTCATTCCTAGACCTGACCGTAAGTTGTTAAAAATAGCTCACGTTTAAGTGGTTGTTAGAATATCGGCTATGTTTGTCTTCGATATGAGGACCTTTTTCTATAGAGGGGATTTTCCTTTTGAAATTATCGCGAAGGAAGTGATGACGAATTCAATGTGTTTTGTTGTTGTGCAGCTGTTGAATAGGATTCTTACTTATGTCTATAAGTCCCATTTTGTTATCACACATTATTGGAATGTCATCTAACCTAACGCCATAGTCTACGAGAGCTTGTTTCATCCATAAGGATTATTGACATGTCTTTTCGGGGCTTACATATTCTGCTTCTGTTGTGGAGATGGCAAGAGCGGTTTGCTTCTTCGAAAACCAAGACGTTAGACAACATCCCATAAACGGTGACATAACAACACTAGTGCTCTTCGCATCCTACGTTTAATCTCCGCATGATCCGAATCTGCATTCACTATTGTTTCTATTGCCGGATCCCGGTAGGAATGCCATAATTCCTAAATGCGTGTGCTTTATGTATCGGATAGATACGTTTAACCGCTTCTAGTGAGAGGTTTTATGATTTCCTCTTGAAAAGCATTGTTGCACAAAGTAAACACAACATGATATCGGGTTCTACTTACCGTTTAAGTATAGGTAAACATACCTATATGCTCTATATTTTGGTTATTATCTACGGACTCACCTTCTTCGTCTTTCGTGAGTTTTGTTCGTAGACATAGGAGTTTTTCATTGGTTAGGTGTCTTCTAGTCCTAATTTTCTTAAGGCATTTCCTTAATATATTATGATTGATTAAAAAATATTCCATATCTAATTGTTTTTATTTGTTATCCTAAGAAAAAATTAGTTCCCTCATCAGACTCATTTCAAATTCATCCATGACATGTTCTTGGCAAAGTCATCCACACATTTCTTGACGGTTGATCGAATATAATGTCATCAACATATATTTGGACAATAATAAGGTTGGAGTCTTTCTTTTTAGTGAAGAGTGTGTTAACTACCATTCCCATGGAGTAATCATGTTTAATAAGAAAGGATTTTAATTGATCGTACCAAGATTTTGGGGCTTGTTTTAGACCATAAAGAGCTTTCTTAAGTCTATAGACATAATTAGGTTTTGCAAAGTCAATGAATCCTGGATGTTATGCCACGTAAATCTCCTCATTCATAAAACCGTTAAGGAATGCACTCTTCACATCTATTTGGTATAACTTAAAATCCAATGCGTAAGCATAAGCTAAAAGTTATGCTTATGGATCTAGTTAGCTACGGGTGATAGGTGTTCGTCATAATCAATTTCTTCTTGTTGATTTATAACCTTGGGTAACTAACACTAGCTTTGGTTTCTAGTTACGGACGCCATTTTCATCGAGTTTATTTCTATTTAACCCATTTTGTTCCTATAATGGTCATATCCATGTGATTTTGGACTAGTTCCCAAACATCATTTGTTTTAAATTGGTTAGTTTCACGCACGCGCGACTTGGCCATTATCAATTTTCATCTTTTATGCCTCATTTATATTTTTAGTTTTATTGTTGTAATATAGAAAAAGGAATTGCTTTTGTCTTTGAGCCTTGCGTCCTAAGAGTTCTTTGATTAGATTACCAATAAAGTTTTTTCTAGGGGGATGAAGTGGATATTACGGAAGATGAGTTGTTGGATGGAGGTGTTAAAGACTTTCAAAAGGGCGATGTTTGGATAGACGTAGTTGAGTGCAGAGCGTCGAGGTGGAGGAAGGGAAGTTTGTTTCATCATAGTGGTTTTTAAGACTTTTATGTGATGCAAAAACTATTCTACTTCTATGTTAATTATTATCCACTAACTCATTTTTCTTCGTCTACGTGAGTTCGTGGCCATAGAAGATTTTCATTTTATAGTGGTTCATAGATAATCCATGTTAAAGAATGGTTCCTAATGAGCAAATTCATTTAAAACTAAAAAGCCAACAAATGGCATTTTTAGTGACTACCATATTTCCTATCTATCACTAATACCAAGTATATCATATACCAATCTATAATTTATGTAATTGGAGAGTGAAACCCCCCCCCCCCCCCCCCCCCCCCCCCCCGCCTTACCCTTACCCCCCCCCCCCCCCCCCGACCCCATCCCCCTCCCCAACCTTCCCCGCCCCCTCACGAAATACTGTAATAAATCTTCAACGGGTTTTAAGCAAGAGCTTTTTTTAAGGACGAGGATTTATGGAAATCCGATATGAGGTCTTCAATTTGTTTTGTCGGCGAAAGCCATAGGATGGCTTGTAGATGATTAACCTCGGAAGATATGATGATTTAGCCATTTGGTCCCCATCGTTTCATAGGTCCGAAGTTATTGTTTCTGAACATGTTTTGCATTTGATTCGAACACATGCACGGTGAACATCTTCCACATTGAGTAAAGCTTGGTTGGTGTGGATGATTCCACATTGTGTGATTAGTGTTAGAGTAATTTGGTATACCTTGGTCTCTCCTAGGTTGAGGTGTTTTAGAATGAGGATTAAAGTTTTCTTTTCTTCTCGAAGGAGGTGTAGGATATTGGAAATCATAACACAATTAGATGACTAGTGGATTAACTAAGTTCTAGAGTGAGAAAGTGAGAGAGAACTTTATAGAGAGAGAAAATGAACTTGTATTATGTAAATGACTAACCCACCTCTTCCATGGCATGGAAAAGGCTTATATAGTGACAACAAAACCAGCCTTAAGGCCTTGGTAGTGGGCTTACATGTTGAGTTTAATACCCGGCCTATTACCAAATGTTTATACTATCTAATTATTAAAACTACGTGCAACATAAACGGTTAAAATACATGGGCGTGACGAGGTCTTTTTCTAATATCTAACAATTCCCACACACCTAAGGGAGGTTACCCCAGAAATTACTAAAATAAGCTTAGCAATCTTGAATCTTGTGTTTTTAGCTCGTATAGTTTTTGATTCTTCATGCATTGATCGCTTTGTACATAAATGTAGTGATCTTTTGTTGAACTTAGTTCCTATTGACTTGTGTGATCTTTAAGCTTTCTTTGAGATCATCAGCCACAGTAACATCCCTTAATCATCCTTGTTGTGTATTGCCCTCCATTGTAGGTTGTGACTTCGACCGCGATGCTAACACTCTTTTTGGATCATGGATAGCTACGCATCAGAGTTGTGGAAGTTGTGTTGTAGGTCTTTCAGTTATCATGATGTCTTTGATTAGGAATATTAAGTGTGAGCATGAGGTTGAAAATTGACATGTCTCTTGCCAGCAGCTGCTACCGTCGAGGATTCCTGCAAGTATATGTTAGTAATAAACAAACGAAAGTGTCTTTGTTCACTTTCATTAAATAAGGTTGCAAGAACGATGGTTCCCCGTTTATTAGTATAAATACTGCCTGTGATCAAGTAGAGTTCTGAAGAATCTCCTTGACAGGGTTTCACAGTTGTGCTAGCCATACTCAAACTGGAGCGTCTCAAAGTAGACAAAGCACGGAGTGAGTGAACCAGTGCATTAAAAACCCACAGATTAATGAGAAATTGATTTGAAAGTCAGTCGCGTGTCACTCAGAAAAGAGTTTTTGTGACACACCAAAGGTTTTATAACATAAAATCAAATTTCATCAGAAACACATTTGTTTTGAAAGATATACACAATCAATGTGCTCGAAAATTAGTTGTTGAGCACATCGAAAGGTTTTCCAAAAACTATTCGTCAATTCACTGCCTGGAACAAGTTTGATTCATAAAGAATTGCATCATCATTGCTTTCCATTTGTCATAAGTTTGATCCATAATGGATCTCACATGTCACCTACCAAGAGCTTGTTTGATGTTGGCTCTAGAAGGATTTTCATCTTCATTGTGAGTACTTTCATATCACTCAGATATTTTGGCAATACCATGAGGATAATGTGTAGGACTCTTAATATCTTACTTGTTATAACAGTGTGTGATGAGCAAGCATAGTTTGTATTAGTGTCCTAACGAGATTTATGGATGATCTCATGGCTCTAGACTCTATAGTGCACTTTTGGTTTTTAGGAGTCGGAGGCTGGAGCAGACTGCCACCTTTTTAATATCGTCTAACTAGGAGTGAGAGAGACGATAGAAATGTATTGATCTCCGTGAGAAATGAAACAAGAATCCTTTGAGGGATCTTGAGTGGCTAGGGAGGGTTGTACAGCGTATCACTAGGTCCATGATACTTGTCTTCAATGTCAACAATCAACCATGTGATTCTGACAGCATATGTATTGACTCGGTTTTTGCCTAATGTTTAAGGAGGGCTGCTTTCTTTTCACCCTTTATCTTAACATTTCTTTTTCATTCTTCAACCCCTTCAGTGCATACCGAGACTTCATTACTAATACCTTGTTGGGTTTATTCTAGTACTAGCTCCATCTCAATCGGCACTATTCCCTTACTCACACTTTACTCCTTTTTGTAGCATACCTAAGGAGATCTACACTAACTAGTAGATTGTTCCTGGGTAGATCCCTCTGGCTCTGGCGGGATCATGGGAACATGTACCTAACCATACCATCCTTATAACTCCGATAAAGTAAATACAAGGTCGGTCTTTTGGTACTGTTCTCTTCGCCATAAAACCATTTGAAAATCAATCAAGGTACGGGCGATGTAAACATCAAAGCATTAGTACCTCGATTGTTTTGATTCATGAAATTGCTCCCCCTCAACATGTGCACCGATCATCGAAAATATTTAGCACATGAAGGGCAGAGTACCTGATTGAGTCTTAAGATCACATTATTATCAGATTAAATATTTAAATCACATTCTCTCCCCTGATCGAAAATTTCAAACCCTTTGAGATTTAGGATCTCAATTGATTTAAATATGTTAGAAAATTTAGGAGAAAATGTGGTCTGATTAAATACAAGCCAATATTAGAACATCTTAATGCTCCCCCTCAATTTATGAGGGATTCTGTTAGTGTCAGTTATGATAAGTTTATGAATGATTTGGAGTTTAACGAGAAACTCGTGAAAATTTTATAAACTGACACATAACATCTAATTCCAAACTAATAATGTACAAGATGTATGTTACATAACAGATGATATTGACCTTAATCTTGGAATGATGAAATCATTCTATTCTATTGATTAGTCGGTAGTCAATGTCTCTAAACCTTCCACTAAAGAAGCATTCGAGATTCCTGAAGATTCTTCAGATCTTTAACCTTCTACAAAATATCTCGATGAACTGTTGATTGTTGTAGTGGAGGTGGTGGTGGTGGAAGTGTTGATGTTGTTTCAGTTGTCGCTGTAAAGTTAGATGGAACATCATCTGATGCAGTGAGAGCTCTAAATAAGTTTATGTTATGCAAAGTATCCACAGAGATCTGAAGATTGGGTTCCTTTGCTTCTTTTGTAGATCCAAGACATGATTGCCCTTTCCAATCGGCACCCAGGCATTAAATAGCAGAATCTGATCATCCGATCTTATGGTAGCAGGAGAGGGAACATGCTCATTAGTCATGTTATCTGCACAATTCTATCAACAAATATAGGCAGACATGACAGATGTTTGATGCTAAATGAGAATTTTAGCCATGATTGATTGACATGCCATATTTGATTTAATGGTGAGATTTTATCAAAGCGGTTGGTATAGACTTAATCTTCATCAAACCACTACCTCGTAGCAGTTTGCCTTCTCATATATAAATATTCATATCATAATCAAACCGTTATCAGGAAATTTATCAAACCGTTATTTAGCAAAAATAACAAGCAGCTATCAAGAACATTCATAGCAAACTGCTATCAGGCATTTTCAAGCAAACAGCTATCAATCACATGCAATTCAATCATATTTTAACTTTTAATTCAGGATCTTAGGGACCTAAATCCAACACAGAAACTATAATCCTAAGCATAACACGAGTGCGCAATCAGTTAATCGACAACTATCAAACTACAATCGACTAGCAAAAATCAATCAACATTCAAAAATCATTCAATCAGATCATAGAAACGCATAGGGATCATATTTGAACATCAAACTCGAATCATCTAATCTTAACAACCATATCCCAGTAATTCAAAGTTGGCAGATTTAGTCCCTGAGATTCAAACTTCTTTTACTTTCAGTATTAAGTATTTAGGGTTAAATAAGATTAGCAAATGGCACAACTGGTCCTTGTTGTTAATTACAGCTAGGTAACATTTAGCAAATTGCACATAAGTCCCTAATCTTTCTAACTAATGACACATTTGGCTCTTTGAGTTAGAATAAATTAACTCCCCTTCAAATTATAACCCCATTTAAATAAAAAATCGTTTCCATTTAAGTATAGGATGATTTAATACGTCCGTTTGATGTCATAAAATTTGAAAAACACTCTCCCCCTCAATCGATGACCCGTTTTCTATTGAAAGAGTTGTAGTCATTGATTGAGTGTTGAATTTTTATGAGAAATCCAGAACTGATTGATTTTCAAACAACACTTTTACCATCATGGTTAACACAAATAATTTTTGAAGAATCATAGAATAAAAATTATTTGGTTAGAAAGAAGACTTCTCTTTTGTATCAAGAAGTAATGTACTAAAGCGTACATTAGATCGAGGGTGCACAGATATAAAGTAATCCATGCCCGGGGGAAGTTAATCACCTATTGTTAGGAACAGCCGTCTTTTTGGTGACTTGCATTCCCTCATTTGGAAGAATGGTTGCAGTCTGAAATAACTGCAACCATCTGACATGTTTTGAAAAGTTTGAACTTCCGTTCGAGCTTAGCTTCATTTAAAGATCCCGTTTGTCATTAGAAGTGACATTTCTAGGTTTGTAAATGTTAGTATCGAAATATAAACGAAATACATGTCTTGAAAAACTATTTTTGTTATTTTCTATTTTCTGATTTTTATGGTTTTTGTAGGTTTTATATTTTTGTATTTTCTTTTTAGATTTAAGCTATATACATATTTACATAGGATATAGGAGGACCATCCTTTACTCCTCTTCTCCTTCCTGAACTCGAACTTCATTTTAAAGGCCCATGTCATTATTGAATGACATTTCTAGGTTTGTAAATGTTATCGATTTACAAAAGACATGTCTTGAAAAATATTTTTTTTGTTGGTATTTTCTATTTTTTGATTTTTATGGTTTTTATAGGTTTTATATTTTTGTGTTTAAATATATAAAAATATACATAGGTTATATGAATACCATCTTTTACTCCTTTTCTCCTTCTTGAAGACGTTTAAGGGTTTCCAGAGATATACTCTTCATACCTAGACGCAGGAGTAGAAATTCGAACCGCTCTCTCGGTAATGCCTTGGTGAATATGTCGGTAAGTTGATAATTCATCGTCACGAAGTACAATTCAACCACGCCCTTTTTAACCTGCTCTCTAATGAAATGGTGTCGGATGTTAACGTGCTTGGACCTGAAGTGCTGTACATTGTTGTAGCAGAGAGCAATAACACAACGGTTGTCACAATACATGGGAATCTTATTGAAGGCAAAACCATATTCTGTCAGTTGTGACCTCATTCAAAGTATCTGAGCACAGCATCCAGACATGGCAATGTATTCAGCCTCTGTGGTTAAAATCGCAGTGCTCTTTTATTTCTTTAATGACTAGATAACTAATTTATCTCCAAGTAACTGAGCACTTCCTGACGGACTTCTTCGTGTATCTTGACAACCTGCATGGTCCGCATCTCCATAGGCTATTAGTGCTATGGTGAAGTCTTTCAGATACCAAAGACCCGTTTAAGTGCTTTAAGGTACTTTTTGGTAGGCGATGACTGATACCTAGCACACATGCATACATCAAATATAAGGTCGAGTCTGCTGACAGTGAGATACATTAGGGAGCCAACCATACTCCGAAATCGAGTCTGGTCAACTGGAATCCCTAAGGGGTCCTCATCCAGTTTAAGTTGATCCACCATGGGTGTATCAACAGGGTCACATGAATCCATCCCAAATTTTTTAAATATTTCTAGAGCAAATTTTGATTGATTGATAAAAATGCCTCCGGGAGTTTGAGAAACTTGTAATCTTAGGAAAAAAGACATTTGTCCCATCATTGACATTTGGAATTTTGAACTCATCTCATTGGAAAATATATCACATGCTTTAGGGTCAGTCAAGGCAAATATGATATCATCTACATAGATTTGAACAAGAAAAATATGTTTGCCTGTTTTT
>BQNB010154468.1:0-13007 GCA_026074375.1 Tanacetum coccineum | reverse complement strand
CATCTCCGTAATCAATTCTTCAAATAATCCCAATACAAGCCTTTTATCCATTAAAGAACATTTAAACCAAAATTTTACCTTCTATGTGTGTTGTCCGAGATCACGAGAATCAACCAAAATCATGTTTTATCTGATGTCGGACAAAACTAGCAGTTGAAACTATGTCGAGCAGCACTAACTTCCCATTGGCAGCATTAATCAAATACGTTAGCAGCATTAATATGAACTAACAGTATTAACATCACTTGGCAGTATTAACTTATACTCGAACTAAAGCAACATTAACTTTGTATACGTGGCAGCATTATTTAAACTTAGCAGCATAAATTTTTTCCTTGTTTTCTCATTGGCAGCACTAAGTAACAATAAGCAGCACTAATATAATGAGCAGTATTAACTCTCTATTAACACATTCAACATACTTATTGAACAACGAAACCATGTGCACGTCATCATTAAAATCAAAGCCCTTGCTGTCATGAACAACCTGCTATGACCACAACACATACTGCTAAATCTTGTAACTCTAATCTTGTTAGACACCAATCGTTGTGCTTCCAGAACCATGCGTCAATCTACATCAAATCACCTTGCTGCTATAACACGATCACAAAGAACATCCTTTAATTGAATTAGGGTTTGGTGAAAACCCTAATATCTTCGATTTTGATCATGAAACTTCTAAGTAACGAGCCAAACCAAAACAATCTTCCTATTTTTGTCGAATACACAAACATATATGTTCTTGTTTTTGTCGAATTAGGGTTTACCAAAAACCATAACTTTACCGAATTCAACAAGTTTATGTTGATGACATCATCTTTGGGTCTACAAAGAATTCTTTATGTGTTGAGTTTGAGCAAATGATGCACAAGAGATTCCAGATGATTTCTATGGGGGAGCTCACTTTCTTCTTAGGGTTACAAGTAAAGCAGAAAGATGATGGAATCTTCATCAGCCAAGACACGTATGCGGTTGATATATTCAAGAAGTTTGATTTTGCCACTGTGAAGACAGCAGGCACTCCAATAGAGACTAACAAGGCATTGCTCAAGGATGAAGAAGCTGAGGATGTGGATGTTCATTTATATAGATCAATGATTGGATCATTGATGTACTTGATAGCTTCTAGGCCTGACATAAGCTTGTTGTTCCTTTTTGAACAGATCTTACTTAGCTTGTTAAAGATTAGTTGTATTGGATAGATCAAAGACAACTATAGTAGAAACTAAGATTGAGAATATCACAAACTATGCGGAATCTAGTTTGTAATAATAAAAAGAACAATGAAACAGTAAAACAAGATCTTTACTAAACTTTCAATATATTAAACACAATCAAAGTTACAAAATAACCTTGCAAAAGGTATTCATGGCAATGTAATAAAGCAAACTATAAGCTGCACTCCACTAATGAAGCAGAGTATCTTGTTGCTGTTAATTGCTGTGGACAGGTGTTGTGGATTCAAAATCAAATGCTTGATTATGGTTTCAATTTCATGAACACCAAGATTCACATTGATAATGAAAGCACCATTTATATTATGAAGAATCCAGTGTTTCACGCTCTCAAAATTCACAAACCCACTTCAACTTATCACCGACTCAATAAATTCATCATCAATTAATCATCTATGGCGGATTTGAAGTTTGTTGATCAACACAACATGGTCGCCTGCTTAGAGAAATTAGAAGGGAACGCTGATTTTCATGAGATAGTGGACTTTCTTACTGCTAGCTCTGTACACTATGCCTTAACTGTAAGTCCTACTATCTATGCTTCTTATATTTAATAGTTTTGGAATACTGCACATTCTCAAACAGTCAATGATGTGAAGCAAATTCATGCCATAGTTGATGGCAAGACAGTAGTAATATCAGAATCATCAGTGAGGAGTGATCTTTACTTTAATGATGAGGATGGTATTACTTGTCTAACAAATGATGCTATTTTTGAAAACCTTGCATTGATGGGATATGAGAGTGATTCTAACAAACTTACTTTTCAAAAAGCTCTCTTCTCCCCTCAGTTGAAGTACCTCATACCATTCTACTCTGCTTAAGTTCAAAATCTACTTCTTGGAATGAATTTTCCACTAATATAGCATCTGCAGTCATTTATTTAGCTAATGGTCAAAAGTTTAACTTTTCTAAACTAAATGTTAAGGAACTTGGATACCAATACAAAGAAATTTTTAATGTATCCAAGGTTTTTACAACTCTTTTTGAATAATTAGATTACTCTTGCAGAACCTTTTAATGATGTTTATTAAACACCTGCACATACTAAAAAAGTTTTCACTAACATGAAAAGAAAAGGAAAAGATTTTTCAGGAAGAGTTACTCCATTGTTTGCATCAATGTTGGCACCACCAGTAGTAGAGGGTAAAGGTTCAGGTCAACCCTCTGAACCCCAACCAGAACCTTCTACTTCTCAACCCAGAATTGAAGAACAAATCCTTGTTACTGAATCATCATCACCCCAAAATACTCAATCACCTAGGCAAGCCTTACAAGAGGACACTCATTTACCAACACTTTGTACTGGCAGCACTAACTATTAAACTAACAGTACTAATGACTTAGACTGTTTTCTCTAATCTTCAGCAAGTGATCAAACTTGAACCAGCAGCATTAAGTCGTAGAAGCCTCTAATTCCCAACAATCTCCCTTCGTCAAAGATCACTAAGCAAATTGAGATTACTAGAGGTTTTCACCAAAAATGGGGGAATCTTTGTATTTTGCATAAGAAAGATTCAAAGAGTCACTATTCAAATGTACAGAACATAAACTGAACAAGCATGATCATGTACTAATATTTTACAATGGATTAGACACAGCTACCCAACGTACGATAGATTTTAGAGGACCAATACCTAAAATAACACCGTCAAAAGGATTGGACGTGATTTTAGGAATTAGCCGAGCACTCTTTTATATGGCATAGTAGGGGAACCATGAAAAGGGATGATAAATTAGAGATCTAGGATTTTGAAGCTATATTCGATAAATTATAAGATTTTAAGCACAATATGAAGTTTATCACTAAAGAGGTTCGGATGGCGCATAATAGATTCGACACCTCAATCAAGGGAAGAATTGCAAGCCTTAAGGAAACCTTAAGTGTTGGGTTTATTAATTTGATGATTACAAAACTACATATGCTTAAATGAAGACGAATGAAACAACAAGGGCTTAATATGAACACTTGGTATTCTTATATGGGAAGAATTTAAATGTTGGAAGATTTCCATGAAGAGATGTATTAAAAAGTCAAATGATATTCAAGTTAGCTTCCTTTGTACTCTTGGGTTTTATTGTTAATCCTTATATAGATGGGTATTATTAGGCGTTTCTTAGTATAGGTTATTCCAGAAACATTGAGCTCTCCCAATGAGAGTCTAGAAAACATTATGTCGCGTGTGTGGTTACAGTAGTAGTTAGTATTTAGCTAATAGTTAGTTAGAGTTTTGGCCTCATGATTCATTTAGGGCTATGATGAATTAAAGAAAAACTTGAAAAAACATCATTGTTTCTTATTGTTATTATTCCGCTGTGTAATGTTTATCTTTGATGTTTATTATCCTAGATTAGATCTAAACAATCTGAGTCTTAAACGATCTTTAGGTTTTATCAATTGGTATCAGAGCTTGTTGAGAAACTTTGAATAAGAAGAACATTATATCTACACAAGATCTCATAATCAAAGAGAAGATGGAATCACAGTTAAAAACTACCAAAACGGTGTCTGCACTAAAACTTCCAGTACTCAAAACTAGGGAGTATGATCTATGGAGCATAGAGGATTAGTAAAATACCTTACTTTACTAATCTTGCCCTTTGGGACGGTAATAGTAAATGGTGTTTTATGTTTCACCAATTGCATTGCTAGTGCTGGTGCTGAAGGTCCTATTCCTCCTAAAACTGCTGAACAAAAGCTAGCAAGGAAAAATGAACTAAAAGCAAAAAGCACTCTTTTGCTAGCCATTCCTAATGAGCACCTACTGAAGTTTCATGCCTGCAAGGATGCAAAGTCCCTATGAGAAGCTATCAAGAATAGGTTTGGAGGCAACAAGGAATCAAAGAAAATGCAGAAGACCATTCTCAAGCAGAATTATGAAAACTTTGCTGCATCAAGTCAAGAAGGACTGGATAAAACCTATGATAGATTTCAAAAGCTTATTAGTCAACTTGAAATCCATGGTGAAGTTATTTCTCAGGAGGATGCAAATCTGAAGTTGTTAAGAAGCTTACCATCAGCATGGAACAATTTTGCTTTAATCATGAGAAACAAATCTGATTTAGACACATTGAGCATGGATGATTTATATAATAATCTAAAGGTGTATGAATCTGAGATCAAAGGCAAATCAAGTTCAAGCTCAAATTCTCAGAATGTGGCTTTTGTTTCCTCAGATAATGGTATGTGTTTAATTACACATACTTTTCACCATTAAAATCGGACTTAAATGACCAAAAATGTACCAAAAATACATTGTATTTGTATGTTTTCACTTATATTGTGCAGGAAACGGATATCCGACAAAAGAACAAAAAACAAAGCCAAAAACGACAAAACCAAGCACGAAATGAAAAAGCATGGAAAAGACAAAGTCAAATCGAAGTCAAAGTCAACCCCGACAAAGTCAAAGCCAAGAAGTCGTCAAGACAAAGAAAATACAACTTTAGGGACCAAATTTGCCAAAACCTAAAGTTGTATAACAAGGATAAAAGATACAAGGACTGAAGTTGTAAAGATGCCATATATAACTTTAGGGGCCCATTTCTGCCAAACCCCTAAAGTTATATAACAAAATGACCATGCATGTAATAGCCCTTATAACCCTCGGGGGCCAAACCTGGCTAACTCCCAAAGTTATAACACCACAAGGACCTTTCTTGTAACAACATATATATAATTGAGGGACCATTTATGCCCTTTTCCAAAACTTTCACCCTGTTATACACACAACCATTTTTCTCCCCAAAACCCTGATCATTCACGCTTCCCTGTCCCCCTCCTCGACCACTGTTCACCCCCAGCCAAAAATGTCACCACCACTCTCCCCTACCTTACAAACCAACAAGGCCAAGCTGGCAATCCTAAGTACAACCATTGGCCAATGATTTCAAACGGTTGAGATTACTCTACTTGGGCTCCAAGGACTTTCAAGGGCTAAGATGATCTTATGATTTCACTCACACAACAAGCACAAGCTGAAGCCTCTCTCTCTAAAGAAGCACATCAAGATACCTCCTAGAATCTTCCTACGAGTAGTATAAAATGGGTCCTCTTGTAGCCATTAGGCAGTTAGTTTTTAGTAGTTAGTTTGAACCTAGTTTTAATTTTATCAGTGAAATTTTTAAAACCCTAGTTAATTTAGTATAAATAGGCACAATGTATTTTCCTTATTGTCTTGTCGAATTTTTGTTTAAAGTCAAAAACTTGTAAAACCTGTATTTGTACCAATCTTTATTATATTGCAATTTATTTTTATGTCATTTGATTTCCTGTCTTTTAAATACTTGGTTTTTAAATTACTTGTCATTTTTAAGTTTTCTTAAATATTGTCATTTAAGCTTATCTATCTTTAAAAACTGTTTTATAAGCTTTGTAGGAGCTTTTGAGACATCAAGAACTTGAACAAACCTTTGTTTTCATTTTCTGCCAAAAATAAAATAAACTTAATAAAAAATAAAATAATATTAAAATCTATACATAAGAGCATTGAAGGCAAGGTTTGCACTAAGGTGGCTTGGGTTTTAGAGCCTTATGGAAGCATTTAGGTTTGGTTTTTAAGTTGATAGCTCTTTTGATAAACTTGGAACTTTGTAACGTTTTCACATTTTTCATTTTTCTCTGCATTTAAGCTTTATTGTTACTGTTATCTGTATATCTGCTTTAGTCCTTCTTATTTGTTGATTATTTGTATTTTGTCATTGGCTTGTTTGTGCTACTTTTATTGTTTATATGCCTTGTGTTAAGTCTTTGGCTAAAACTGCCCATTATTGGCTTAATTGTGTGTTTCACTCAAATGCTTAATTTTTTGCTTGCCCTACTTGCTTATTTTTGCTCAATAGTTGATCTCTTTGCCCATATTTTTTCAATACATCTTGGCTTTAAACCTTTTGACAGCCTTAAAGCCGATTTTAAAATCTATATGGGTGTTTGGGATAAAGGTTGGTCAAAACGGGTAATTTGGGTTTAAAACCCACTTTGGGTCACTTGGCCACCTTTGGCTACCCTTTTTGAGTTTGTTTTAATATGTTTTTCCAAGCTTTTTAGTTTTCAAAACTGTTTTTGAGTTTCTTTTATAGGTGTCCAAAACTGTGGTTTTAAAACTGTGGTGTCATAGTCATATTTAATTTAGCTCTTCAAACAAATTTTTGAGTCAGCCCCCTCTCTCTCGTTTCTGTGTCATTTTAGAGTGTCAAATGTATTAGTCAAAAGTCTTTTAAGTTTAGTTGTGTCTATTTAAGTCTGCTAGCTGTTGTTAAGTGCCCTTTTAGTCTAAACTGTCCCTTTTTTTTATTTTTGAGTTATCAGATGTTAAAAATGTTTTTTTTGCTTGTGAAAATTTGTGCACAAGCTCTCTTTGTGGTGTTCTCCATCTGTTTTAACTTTATCTTCCATTTTGAACTTATATTGTAGCTCATTTTTGAGCCTGCACCTTGTCCCAATTTCTCTTTTCAAAAACCAAACAGCAAGTGTTGTTTGTGACAGCCACCTTTCCAGCACTTTTTCTTTGCTTATTTTAATTCCAAACTTCAATCTTTTTGCTTATTTTTGTAGCCAGTTGGTCAGTCTATAAGTCCCCTCAAGCCTTTAGCCATAAGGTTCTCTCTAGGGTGCTTAAAAATAAGCCCCAATAGATGTCCCTTAACCTGTTGTGCATGCAGTTTGTGTTTAAGGGCTTATTGATTATTTTTTCAGCTTATCTGGTTCTTTTTCCTTGTTCCATTTTGATTGCATTAGCTTATTTAGCTTAGGTGTTTATCTGTTCTTGCTTATCTTTTGTCTTCTCTTGCTTAATTTGCCCCTATAAGCCAACAGTTTAGCTTTCCTTAGGATTTAGCATAAAAAGTGTTATCTGCCTATTCATTTGCATATTCTTCAACTTATTTGTAGGTTTTAAAAATATCTCCTTTTTTAAAGTTTCTTATTTTTGCTTATTTAACAAGTTTTAAAAAAATGAAAAGGCAAAGTGGGGATCTCAGGGGTGAGCAGGGCTCGAACCCCTGACCTCTACCCATCTAAACCTTTAATCACACACACCTCTACCGTTGTGCTACAATAGCTCATCCGGTAGAGGTTCTTTTAATTAATTCTTTAAGGGTTGTTAAGCTCAATAAGCTTTCATCCCTTTAAGGCTTTTTCCCAGCTTATTTAATAAGCCAATCGTTCCTATTTTATTTTCTTGCATCCAGCATACTTCAAAGTATTTTCTGTATTTCTTTCAAATTTCTATAAAATAGTTTAGTATTTTTTATCATTTAATTTCTTTAAATCTGTTTTTTAATTATTAAAAATAAAATAAAAATCAAAAAAAATATTTTTCTTTTTTGGAAAAATTTTCTTTTATCATATTTCACTTAGGAAAAATAGAATTTCTTTCGTAGTGTCATTTTTACAAAATTTTAATTTTTAAAGAACGGGTTTCGTGCCCGGTTCTCGTTTTCTCGTTTTTAAACTCAATTTAACTCCGTTTTCGTTCTAATTTTCTTTATTCTTACTTTTTAGTCAATTACTTTTAGGTAAAGTAAAAAAAATTCACCTTAGGATTAATATTTCAAGTTTTAGGTTTTTGGTGTGTTGTTTTAGCTTCCCGTTTCCGTTTTTAGTATAATTTATGTGATTTTCTTGTTTTTAGTGTAATTTGCCTTAATTTTCTCGTAGCTTTAGAAAATCAAACCCATCCCTTTTTCATTCAAACATCAAATATCAAACCGACTCTCGACTTTCGAATTCACTCCTCGTTGGGACTACGACCCGGGAATATCATATCCTATACTACTTCCGGTTTTATTGATTTCGTGGATTTTGATCCTTGTTATATATATATATATAAGTATTATATATTTATTTATATATAAAAAGGGTAACAATTTACTTTAATCAATTTTTGGCGCCGCAGCCGGGGAGGAGTGTATAAGCGTTTGTCATTTCGAAGTTTGAAAATTAGTGCTTTGAAGATCCTTCCTTGTGGAGTTATTTTCTTTATAAAAAAAACAAAAATACAAAAATATTTTTCCTTTTCTTTTATTAGTATATTTATATATATAAAAACCAAAAAATCAAGAAAAATCAAAAATATAAAAAAAATTGTCCTTAATTATCAATAAAAATCATCAAGTTGGTAAAAGAACACCAACATATAATACTTTCAACTGAAGTATTATCCATTAATAAGTTCCCGAACCAAAGATTTAAAACTTACCTTTTGTGTCACTAGCGACGTACGACTCACCTTTAAAAGTTAATTCTTTTAAAGAGCTACCGTGAAGCTTGTTGATTATTAGGTTTAAGTGTCTTGTCCGTTATTAAAATAGATTGTGAAAAATTGTTGAAAAACCAAAAAAAATTAGTGTAAATTTTCTTTTTATAGTTTAAGTGCATGCGCACTCGCTCTCAATCTCGAAATCAAAACCGTCCTCAACAACAAGCCCCACCGGTAGTTGTTGAACCTTTTAATTTTGAAGAACCTTTTGACATGGCCGCTAATGGAGCCGGTGGTGCCGGACCACCTCCCGCCGGAGGAGGTGGTTTACCAGTTCCCGACCTCCGGACTATGGAGGAGTTGTGCCAACCGTCTTTAGATGGTCGAGGTGGACCAATTGCTCCGATTGCAATTCAAGCAACGACTTTTGGACTTAAGAATGACATGATTCAACAAGTTCAAAATTCGTGTCCATTTCGCGGACCGGGTGATGATGCCAACAAGCATCTCGACAAATTTTTGCATGTCACCCAAAGCATGAAAGTGAATGGGGTCTCCGATGACGCCCTTCGTCTACATCTCTTCCCTTACTCCTTGCAAGATCGTGCCGCCGAATGGTTTGATCGTTTGCCAAGGAATTCTATCAACTCTTTTGACCAAATGGCAAAAATATTTCTCGGAAAATACTTCCCACCCTCTATGGTGACCAAGTTGAGAAATGATATTACAAATTTCCGTCAAAGACCCGATGAGTCGTTGTTCGAAGCTTGGGAACGTTATAAGCTTTCAATTGATCGATGTCCTAACCACAACATGTTACCCGTGACTCAAATAGATACCTTCTATAACGGGCTAACATTAAGGCATCGTGATACCATCAATGCAGCTGCTGGCGGGACCTTTATGAAAAGGCGCCCCGAAGAGTGTTATGATCTCATCGAAAATATGACCGCCCATCACAATGATTGGGATACTTCCGCTCAACGGAATGAGTCATCGAGTTCTATCACTTCTTCTAATCCAGAAATAGCATTATCCCAAGGCAAGGATATGACTAAACATACCAGCTTGACATTAGTAGCTCGTTTACTAGTGCCATGAGTCCCATACGGTCTAAGAATTGCACATGTCTTGCAATTGGCGAACGTCACCTACCTATTGAATCTACTATTGCTAGCAGATCAACTAATGTGATGGTGGAACCTCAATGGGGAACTTAGCCTTTCGTAAAATTAATTGTTTTATATTGGAAACTTGGATAGTTAATTTTAATAGAATAATTATCGAAAATACTAAATTGTACTTTGTAATTTTATTAATGGACATTTATGCCAAACACAATGCCAGTAAACAAATAGTTTGTTGCTTTTATATGTTAGAGGGAGACAAACAATGTCTTTTTCTTTGTAAGATAAAGACTTATTCCTATCGTTTCTACATGTATGAGAAAGCCTTTATAGGAACACTTGAATTTTCCAATCCTAATCAAACTCAAAGCATACTTACTTGATAAATCGTATTGTCTTGTAAAAGTCAAACGATTAAGTACGGTTGCATATCTTATTTGGATGACTAGAGAACATGTTTTCTATAGCCACCAAATGATACATCTTGAAGCGTCAAGACATAGTATGAGTTTTAATAATTAGAATCGGAATTACAACTAAATCGCGAAAGAGGGGGGGAAAAAAATTAATAGCATGTTTTCTAGTAGTTTTCCTTAACTCGATATTTTTTCCTAAGATTCTACACACCCTTGAGGTAATGTAGAAGGAGGAATTGCATGCAAAAAATCAAAGTTTAAAGAATGGCATTGATGGTAGTCCATTCATATATATGTAAAACTTGATGCACTTCTCCTGGGATCTAAGTACATGTTCAATAGTCTGTAAGGCTCGCATTAGTGATATTGTGCAGATATTCAATAGTAGAAAGTAAATAAATTGATACTTGCACTTCATTGGTATAGACACACATTTAATGTTGTCTTATCCAGTGGGAGCAATGCATTTTACTACTGATATAGAGCAACATGTAATGTTGTCTAAATTCAGTGGGAGCTATGAGCTTATCACCTTGTATGTGGGACCATTTTATTTCTAGCTGGTCATGAAATAATACATTACTTTTAACATATGAATCATCATAGTATTATAAGAATCACTGCATATTATTCTATTAGATAACTTGTCGCTTTTCTGATATCGCTGCCTAAAACGTTATCTATACAATATTATGCATGATTGCTTTATTTAAACAATATTGTTCTATATATTACTTGGAATGCAAATGGGATTTTAGTATATTAACTTTAAATATATCTTACGTGACTTATCATAAAATCTTTTATTCATAAAAACAAATGAAAGCTGTGGGTCATAACCACTAGTCTCATGATCGTAAACAGGATCATAAAGTGCTCACTTGTTTGTATAAATGCTTGATGTTGTGCATGCACAATGGAACGAATTCATTAATTGTGTATTAACGGTAAACACATAACAATAGGATAATGGTTTTTCTTAAACCGCATGGTAGAATGTAACTTTTATTCTATAGGACTTATAAACCTCGAGTTTTGTCGCCTCTTCTTAGTACTAGTGTCAATAGAAATAATGCAATACTAACTTCATTCATATTTACTAATAGGTTTAGCCAATATGAGAATATGTTGTCGTCTTATAAGACCATTCAATAAGAACGTATTTAATTAGCTCTGAGAAGAATAAATTACACGTTCCGTCCCTATGGTTTATATCAAATAACACTTTTAGTCTTTATTCGATTTTAAATACACCAATCGTCCCTAATTTTCAAACTAATTGCATTGATGGTCCTTATTTTGTCAAAATAAGGACCAACTGTGTAATAAATTTTGTTTGAATTTGTGTTACACGGATAGTCCCTATTTTCCATAATAGGGACTATCAATAAAACATGTTTGATAAAATAGGGATTATCTATTTAATTAAAATCAAATATGGATGAAACATGTAATCTGGGTAAACCATAGGGACGAAACGTGTAATTTATCCTAACTTGAAACCAAGAGTCGGCGTTCAATAATACTTTATTTAATATGTTTATTTCTTCTTGTAAAAACATAAACATCAGGTCCTTGAACTGTTCAAAGACTTATAAAGTACGCAATTGACTTGTCATGTCTCATAGTCACGACATGTACATGAAGTCATTGAAATGTTCAAAGACTTATAACGTAAATTTAGCGATTAACATGTTATGTCTTCTTGTTAAGACATGTACATAAAATCCTTGAACTTCTCTAAAACTTATAACGTAAAGTTAGCGATTAACGTGTTATGTCTTCTTGTTAAGACATGTACATAAAATCCTTGAACTTCTCTAAGACTTCTACGTTATAGCATGCAATTGGCTTGAAATTACTGTTAATGCCATTTTGTTTGAACAAATTGGTAAGTATGTGAGCCAAAGGATATTAGGTTATCTAAATAATTGTGATACTGTCTCACAATCCCATTACTCATAGAATATCACATCGCTATGGTATGTCTGATGTGTAAAATTAAACTCTGTTGATATTGTTTGATTTTTGATAACTCTAACTACCCTACCTCTAATCTTATCAAGGTTAACAGAATTGAGTAAGCCACGTGTTTACTCAATATGGTTCCACATGAAGGTACTAAGACACCATCAGGTTATGGAATGGGAAGACTCCCATTAAGTCTTAACTGAAGTTCTGAATTTGTTGAGACCACGTTAAGCGTGCTATTAACAAACTAAAGTTAAGAACTGTCAGCATATATATTATACCTCCTAAACGAGAACCATTTTATTGTTGCTTGACTTGCTGTGTTTTTGGAGAAAGTCTCCTCTTACAAGAAGCAAGTGGGAGCATTTGTTTTTGGAGAAAGTATCTTTTTTCATAAACTTCTGAATGCACTAGCGAACGACATAATGAATGTTAAGATGTAGTCCATGAAAGAAATTTATTTTTGGAATTTGATTGATCTTTTACCAATCGGTAAGACTGAGAGGTTAAATTGGTTATTCTAGGCGAAGACTAATATGGGCAAAAATGTACACACATTTAAACGCACGCCTTGTGATAAGGGTTTTACTTATACTAAAGCGATTGACTATAATTAAAGCTTCTTTTCTTTGCAAGCGTTACATGAATAAAGATATTAATTACCATACTTGATTTCATGAATATGAAATATGGAAATTGGATGTCAAAACTCCTTCTTGAATGATTACCTTTGTGGGGACGTTATGTAATCAAAAGGGTTTTTGAATCCAAGTTATCTTTAAAAAATGTGCAAGCTGCAAAAATCCAAGTGTGGATCGGAGCATGCATCTAGGAGCTGGAATCTTAAGTTTAAATCAATAATTTAATTTTGATTGAAACAAAGATAACTCCTAAGTACACCTTAAAGCTAGTCAGAGCATTAGGTTTTGTCTTTCATATATCTCGTATGTTGTCAATATATTGGAAATGATATTTCACCTAAGCTAGATTTTAATCCTTAGTTTGGAATTATATCTCTATCAAGAGATATACGAAATAAAACATACAACCTTGAGC